>VMBQ01002882.1:101084-114695 GCA_007657795.1 Dreissena rostriformis | reverse complement strand
GGGTGAAAAGTTATTATCGTGTGCGTCGTATGTTGTTAGTAAAATGAGTTTTTGTTTACCCATTTTACGCATTTATTTACCCATAACTTTTGACCAAGGGGTCAGATCAAAATTCCAAATAGTGCAGGGTCGCACATATGCTCATAGCTACCATGTGTGTAAGTTTCAAGGTCCTAGTGCTAATAGTGTAGGAGGAGATAGTGGCCGATCAAAAAAAAAAAAAACAAAAAAAAAACAAAGCGGAGATCAATACAATATCCCCACGCTTTTAAAAGCGTGGTGATAAAAAAAATCTTTACATAATTAGCACGGATATTCAAACATCATCCGACGGGATACGACTGTAACGAGTTGGTTAAATATTTACCATGAGAAGAAACGTTCGGAACTCTAAATTGCACGAGAATCCCGGGATAGTAGACATCGTCCTCTCCGCCTAAGTCGGGGGCCTCGCTTTCAAAGTAGGTGGCATTGAACTCGTTTGGTTCGCTCAGTCTTCGGGTGGACTCGTTTTCCAGTTCGTAAGTTTCCGGAAATTTCGCTAACTTTTGCGTTTCCGAACAGCCTTGAGCAAACGATGATTATGATAAAAACACGTATATTTTAAAGATAAACATACAAATATGTTGACAAACTGATATACTTTACATAACTGATTCAATTGTTACTTTGAACTGGAATAAATTAAAAAAATGCAATTAAAAATTCGTGCTGAAAAAAGACAGCAAAATCGTTTTTATAAATATGAACCCGTACAGAGTTGTACGTATTTAATTTGCCAGACACAAAGACACTTTGAATTTGCCAGACACAAACAAACTTGGAATATAACCAGAAGCCATTAAAACTCTCAAGCTAGCGCAGTGAACTGGTACCATCGCATGTGCTAGCAGGTGTTTCAGTGTGTAGAAATGTTGGTGCTCAACATTTTGATCATGCATTTAAAATGATCATCTTCATCAACAAACAAAACCTAAACTCAATACCACAATTTAGTAGAAAACTTCTAGACGCTTACCTTTAGAATAATACACCACATAGTTACTTGTTTTCTGCAATAAATATATATGTTATGAATTAAAACAGAAATATAAAATGTTTACCAAATAAATTGATGTACGGCGTTAACAGAGGCAAGGGATACACTCTTTCAAATTAAATAAATAACAACTCCGGAAAACATGTATTTAGTATGCATAATGGTCATTTTAAATGAACATATTGTTTCTTTCAAATTGACAATTGAGGAAATATAAAGTGCTTTCTTTAAAAATAAATATTTGTTTTAACAATAAGTTTCTGATATATGTCCATGTATTTGTTTTGCCATTTCCGTTCAATTATGTAGCATAAGTATACAATGTATATTTATATTTATGTATTTGTATTTTTGTATTTCATGTATTCTATTTCAAACTTGATAAAGGCAATGACTTGAATATAAAACATAGCAGTGATGAACGACGAAAACAAAAAACATAACATAACAACTGCAACTTTGAGAGAAATGTGAATGAAATAAAAAGTTACAATATTTCTTGTATGTTAGCCTTCCAACAGAACTTTATCTTTAAAAACATATATAGGCAAATACATATTTACTTACATTTTGCACCGGCAGTGGTATAAAATTCTGAGCTGTCCCTTTCACGAGTAGTAAAATCAATGCAACCAACCAGTACAAAGTAAACATTATCATGTTTGAGTACGTAGTAGTTATTTCGAACAATTAGAACATTAATAGAACATTATTATGCTCCAGCCCGATATGAATCTTTAGACAACATTTAAACATCTGCTCGTTTAACGGCCTGTACATACTGGCTCCAACTCCGTTCGGGGGTGAATGAAAATTAAGCCAATTGAAATTTCGGGAGGGAATCATTGTAGAAATGCAAAAAGATGTTTAGATATGTGTACGCATAATTATATAATATACTTATAAAAAGATGTATATTATACTTCTTGAACATTGCATATCCATGTAAAACTGATAGTATTTCACATGTATATTGCTTATTTTGTCAAATAAAAGAACACGTCAAGCTTAATTATAAAGATCGTTTACGTTTATTTTATTTGATCTACAAATCGGAAGTTCCATTGGCGTTATTTGCATTCTCCTCCAAAAAAAGATGTTCAGTCAGTGTTTACACGCCTAGGAATACATGTAGCAGATATCTCTCACGGCTAAACAAATCGTTTTCTTTAATAAACAAAGGTAACTGCGCAATCAAGCCCGAAAATATCAGCGTGTTAAAGGGACCTGTTTACAAATTGACGCATCGAACTTTTTCTTCTTTTTTTTTTAAACTCCCAAAATAAAAAATAAAAATGATTGCTGCATTACGAAAAATCACAACGGGAAATTACTTAAACTTGAAATATATTCGTATTTATGAGAACACATCAGTTTTATATATGAGATAAGAAAGATAAAATTGGAAAGCATTAGATTTACTACACGATGAATTAATGTGTAGACTCTGTTTTTTATTTGTCAATAATTTCAAACAGCAATCCAAACACTCGAAAAAGGCTAATTCAATAAACCCGATTACTTGGAGAAGACGTTACTTTTTGAGATGTATAATCTAGTGTGAGCGGTAAATGCAGTTTCAATTTTGGCACTTCAAAATCTAGAGATGAATGTATTTTATTTAAAACGATATAAACTACAAGTGATTTCCATAAAAAGAGATACTCCATATAATAATTTGATATTAGATATGCATCGATGTACATTGTTTTCCGTGTATGGGCCGAACAAAGATTATCGTGGGGTTTGGTCACATCTTCCATACAATGGATACATTATCGAAATAAATAAAAAGATATGTGGAAATTTTAATCTTGTGCTTAATGTGGATATTGATTTTGTCAATTACAGAACATTAAACATTAATACAAAATACAGGGAATAGTTATCTTCTGTAATCAATCTAATTGACAAATTTAGGTGTATTTATGGGGTTATGTGAAACATTTCACATGACAAAAGCCTACCACTGTCCTGCAAACCAGATTTTACTTTTTATAAGTCATTAGTTACAAAATAAAGCATCTTCGAAAATCTAATACTGTATAATTGAAAGCTTCAGATCTGAAGATAGAATATGTGGAAGGATTGTGGAAATTTAATTACTCTCTTGTTTATGATATAGAGTACCTTAATGGTATAAAACTTCAGATAGAAGAGATAAAGATGCAGTATCCCCCACCTGCTGTTACAAGGTTAATACTGAAGAAAATAAAACACAAAACAATAATGAGTGGAGAATTCTACAAAATGACGATGTAAAGTCGAAAATCTTAAATTAGAAATTATCATTATACTTCAGCGTGTATGTCGCTCAATGCATGTTATGTTCTAATAAATCTATAACCTTTATATTGACTTGGTATAGAGCTCGTATAGTGTATATTTATTGTGATTAACATTTGCAGAAAGGAAAATCGATCTTTAAAATTACATCATTAAAAGTGTCTGCTTCTGCGTGTTACTTTAAAATCCAGAACATTTGTGGCGTGTTCTGAGAAACATGGGCAAAATGCTTGTGCGTAAATTGTCATCCCAGATTAGCCTGTGCAGTCCGCACAGGCTAATCAGGGACGACAATTTCCGCTTTCATGACATTTTTCGTTTAAATGAAGTCTCTACTTAGCAAAAATCCAATTTAGGCGGAAAGTGTCGTCCCTGATTAGCCTGTGCGGACTGCACAGGCTAATCTGGGATGATACTTTACGCACATTCATATTGTCCAGTTTTCTCAGAACACGCCACATTTGTTTCCGGACGCTTTTGTGGTTTACATGGTAGGATGCTGTTAACCTTCTGAACACCTCTGCTGCATATTGAACCTTACAAGAAAATCAAATGAATATACCTGAATTAAAAATCCCTCCGCGTCTAAATAAACTGCGCTATTCTCCATAAACACGTAATGCTAATATTTATCTTATGAAGACGCTGAATCTAAACACTTCGTGCTTACTTTATTAACAGCGTAATTTCAGTTTACCGATTTCGAAACTTAACAAATCCCTTGGAGATTTTGTCGCGGTTGAAGATTCGAGAAAGGTAAATATTTTACCGGGAGATTCCTTGGGTAATTGGTGAATCCTGTAAGAGATACGGCGAGGTCGCGTTTGATCCCAACGCTGGGCGCTCTTCATTTCTTGGTGAATATGAACAAGACAAGACAATTTATTTTGTAAATAAAGGCCACCGGCCCAAAATACAATATAAAGACATGTCATATTATACATGAATAGTTTTATGTTTATACTTTTCGCCTTAACATATATATAAATATTTAAAAAAAAAATCAATGTCAGATCATTATTTGTTTTCATCAGATTAATAAAATCTATTTCTTCTCTGTTTCCAGTATACCAAGAAAAAAGGTGAATGTTACGTTCTTCTCGAAATTTAGAACAATGAAAAAATACATAAAATTCGTTTTCAATGACACATGTGTTTTCAACATTTAGACAATGTATACAATATCGAAGATCATGCTCTATACCAAGATGTCGTCCAGTTTCAATAAGAAACTTGTGGTTGGAACATCTGAACTTTGCAAATGCTTTTCTTTAGTAGAATGGTATTTTAAGCGAAATATATTTTTCTGGTTCAAGCAATGATTATATATTCTATATGTTTCACATCTAGACGAGTCAAATAAACTCCCTGACCATTTTTGCGTGTTACAACAAATAAGGCGATCTTTAAACAGTTGTAAAAATACATCAACATTGCCAACATCCTGATAAACCCAAACATAACCAAATCCATAATTAAATAACAGATTTTTAACAGAAGTAGCCCAATTTGTCCTTCCAGTTTCATCCTGCCTTTGGAACATATTGTGCCAGTTTTTGGGATATCTATGTAATGGCATGTGAATTAGTTTACACCAGTATTTAACACACTTGAAATTATATTCTACACATAGTTCTAGTCTACCAACCTCCCCTAGGGCCATGCAATTGTTTGTTGACCTACTCAGACCAATACAATCTTTGCAAAATTGAGCCTGGACTTGTTCTATATTTTCAGAAAAGGTATGACCCCAAATTTCAGCCCCGTATAAAAGGATCGGCTTTACCATTGAATCAAAAAGTTTAAAATACTTTTGAATGTCAAATTTTCCAAAATAGCCTTGGTAACTTTTTATGGCATAAATAGATTTTTTAGCCTGCATTGCCAACTTTGCTTTAGCCTTGGACCAACTTAATTTATGAGTAAACAGTAAACCCATGTACTTGTACTCTGACGTAACATTTACATGATAAACTCATCTCATAGACACCGCTGAGTTGCACTGAATATCGAGGTGAAGTGTCTGCAGAGCGTTCGCTCAATTCACGGACAGTCCATTTACGCATATTACCGAGTATTTGTCTGTACCATATTAGGATGATTGATGTTTGTCCACTTAAATACTATTCACTTCATGTTAGTTTATCATCTGTTGTCTTTTTTAATCTTGTAACATCATTGATTATATATAACAGAACGCATACTGTTGTCACTGATAGAAATGTTACAAACTAAGGTCAACAAAACATTATAAGGCATATCTTTTGTATACTTTGTTAGAACCACTTTTTAGAAAATATGAAATACATGTATGTATACAATATATGCTTTAAAATGAATAATCATAATAATAAAAAATATATAACGCTGATTCACAAAGGAGAATGCACACAAAAAAATCAGCATCGCATGCTTGTTTTCTATATTATATAATGCTTTTTACAAAAATGAGATTGTTTGTGTTGATATGCCTAAANGTAGTAGTAGTAGTAGTAGTAGTAGTAGTAGTAGTAGTAGTAGTAGTAGTAGTAGTAGTAGTAGTAGTAGTAGTAGTAGTAGTAGTAGTAGTAGTAGTAGTTGTAGTAGTAGTTGTAGTAGTAGTCGTAGTAGTTGTTGTTGTTGTGTGAATACTATATTTAAAGGAACGTCATGCTCATACAAGACTGTCAAAAGTGACAATCTAAAAATTGTTGGTTTACCTCATTATTCATTTCACAATATTTGTTAAGATCTAAAGTTACTGCAATCCTGTTTTATGGAGATCTAATACTCTTAAATATGAGAACCTTTATACATTAATCGCTTTACAGCCGAAGTCATTCACGATGAAACTCTATCCCCACTATAGATATACGAAGTGAAAACAGCCGCTATGTCTAAAGATATTCAATTGGTTGTAAAATAATCTTCAGGTAAACAAAATCAGACCAGCTAGTCAGAAATGACTCATGATTTCTAATAATTTGACATTATTTTCCCTATTGTTTTTGTATGAACGCCTTGTAAATTACATCCGAACTATGCGTGTTGAAAAATCCTTTTTTGCATCGGATATTGACAAGACACAAATCTCAAATTTATGTTTATTATACTTGTTATGTATAAATGTCGTTGTTTTTAAATTGATGATTCATATACAGTAGACTCTGCCAATACCGGACTCTCCGAATACCGGAAATCTCCCGATTCCGAACGGTCGTGTCAGTCCCGTATTTTCCCCTTCTATTTCTTTGTTAAAAAATGTTGAATAAACCGGACTCTCTCAAAACCGGAAACCGGACGGATATCTCCTCAAATTTCGTCATTTTCAACGTAAAATACATTGAGTATACCGGACGGTCCAAATTCTCAAAATGCCCGAGGCGTGTAAATTACAATACCTAGTCAGCACGGCTCGCGCGGTGTCACACATTCCGCTCGCGCAATTATCGATAATCCGATTAAACATACCATAAAGGTGTTAAGTCGCTACCGCGCTATTGAAGTCCGATTAAATAATGTAAAACCAACTGTGAATGTCTATTATAGACGTGCGGTAACACCAAAAAGTGATTGACGCGATCGTTTTATTAAGCTTATGATAAACAATTTAATTAAAAAAAAAATGCATGCCGTTGCGACGATCACTTTCTTCTCGGGTAGTTTAAAAGATCTTTAAGCCATACTTTTAACGCTTAAATTGTTGTTTGTTTGTTTGTCAGATTACACAAATAAAACTTAATTAATTCAGAGCTATTTATAGCGAACTCGAACACGACTCACTCGCCTATATGACAAATGTCACGTACGCATGTACATGTACGTACATGTATAAAGCACCACGCTCACTTTTGGATTAATCAATACAAGTCGGAATGGAATGTTTTCTGCTTTTAATCGAATAAAAACACATTTTTCGAAGAATATTTGAACATAAACATTACATGAGTACAGTTTACACATGGTATATTTAAATGTTTATGGTTTGTTGTATTCTTATATGATTTTGTACACAATGCATACAATGTATATTTCGGCAATATGCATACTCTTGGTAAACCGGAACTCTCTGAAAACCAGACGATCAGGCCGGTCCCCTGACCGTCCGGTATTGGCAGAGTCTACTGTATCTATAAAATGGCCTAGTGATGTATTGGTCGTAATGAAGAAAAGGCATGTTTCCAACAAACAAAGTTTCGTAAATATTTTGTTTAAAAAAATAATCTTTGCGACAAAAAGTGAAAACGAAGTAATTTTACAAACTTATTAATTTCGGGATGAGAAAGGAGATATGACGGTGACTGGAACAACGAGGGAGGAAAATACGTGTGCGTGAAACCCGAAAAGATGGGTCAATGCCGGAATCCGCTATGATGTGACAAACGTTTCCAATAATTCGCTTCTATTAAAAAAAACTTAAGTTTATTCAGTGCACTATGTAGGATAGATCACTCTGTTTTACTATATGTGTCTATGTCTCATGTACTAGTGTTTATGTCCCTTGTCTTGTATGTGTCCATTTGCTTCTCTTGTGTGCGTCCAGCCATGTACTGTGATGTCATAAATGTTTTGTCCAGTGAGAATAAGAGAAATCACATATACAAGATTTGCATTGGTCAAGAATAAAACCCCACTGAAATTGATTGCAAATTGCTGACCATGCTTTCTTTTGCTCTTTAGCTGTCGCAAGACACACATAGCACTTGTTTATAAATAAACTTCGAGTATATCGTATTCTACCAACCTGGTGAGTTTGAAGTTATTTGTATTTGCATTTATTTATATGTCTGCATTGCAAATGAATTTAATTGTTTTTGAATATTGTATTTGTGTTTGTAAGGTTAAGGTGTGTTGTAATTTTGTTATTTAGTTTGTACTTTTAGGTTTCTGTATTATATATATATCAAATATGTAAGTGCCGATATACTTCCGGCGCATCATAAACATTGAACCTTGGAAGGCGTTAGAGTTTTTACCAACCCCTACCCCACTACAACTATTTTTTTTGTTTTCAACGTTTTTAATGAAAAAAGAATTAACGGCGCGCTTTTTTCTTGATTTATACCATTTTTAGAGCTGAAAATATTCAAATGATGCCACGGTGTACATATAAAAATGAATTTCGTATAAATAAGGTCGCAAACAAGTAAGAAAAAAACGGACATAGATTAAACGAGAGCGCCGATGGCGTTGAAAACGGACATAGATTAAACGAGAGCGCCGATGGCGTTGAAAGCATAGTTGCAAGATACAGGGAAGTTGCTGCTGAAGTAAATGTTAAGGGAACAGTTGACTAAATGAAAAACTAAAAAGCTATCAAGAATAAAAGTTATTTTTAAGATAAAGTACAAATAAATGAAACAAGAAGTGATGAAATATTTCAAAACTTACTATAACAATCGAAAAATAAAAAAAAATGCATCAATTCAAGGGATCTTGGTATTTTGCGAGAAAGTAAATACCCGGATGTAAATGTTATTTCTAACTGGACGTTTATTTCTGCTCTTGTTTTAATTTGGAGAAATTTGGTTCCCTACAGATCTGTCAGGACGTTGTTTGTTTATTGAACAGATTACTCATTACTCATAACAATAACATGCTCCTTTGATATATATGTACAAGGTGGTAACTAACATTATCATTATTATTTACGAGACATAACGACTTTTTCATTCGGAAGCTAATGTCAAAGATTTATCTTTGTTTTTCTTGTTTTGTGTGTTACTTCAAATTATACTGTATTGTTACGTTCCCTTGATGTTCATTTAAGCAGAAAGAAAACATAACACCAGTTGTAAACCTTGGGCGATATTCTGAAACTTTCAAAGACAAAATATTCACTAAGAATTTATATTTTATGTAGTTTTTTTTTCTATAACTGATATGTTCTCAGTTTGTGTCTAAGAAACGATACAGTTTCCTAGAATTTGTTAAGAATTGCCGGATTTTACAAAAAAAAGTTAGAAACCTTTAGACCTTTCTTAAACTTATAGAATTTTTAAGGGACGTATTTTATCGGCAATTTTGTTGTTGATTTATGAAAACAAAACTCCAATTTCACGTCAAACAATCACAGGTAAGTTACAATTTAACTTGGTGAAACAATATAAACTTTTTTTTCACGATTTAACGGCAACGAATATAACGTTACATACATATCTCTCGTAAGCTTTTCCTGCGATTTAAATGTGATTACGAAATTCATCAAATAATAGTTTGATAGTTATTATCATCCTACAGTTTATCAACAAGTCGAAACCTTCACTTCCCTATTACACACAATACGAAACTGACGGGTGACGAAACCACCATAGATTTACTTCCCGTCTAAACAAATAAAATGGCGGATTTGTTTTGTTTGTTGTTTGTTACATTTTGGACAACTTTCAATGAGTTTTCAAACGTAAATAGTAACAGAACGATTGAAAAGCACATCATCTATTGTGCTTTGTAGTTGAATGTTCATTATTTCATAAAACTGTATGTAGTTTAAGTTAGATACTGTAAAAGAAGTCTTAGGAAAGTAGCAATTATCACATGTCATTGTCAATTTGCTACCATTTTCACGTAAATACTGAAGTTTCTAAAAGGTGAAATTATCCGTTTTTTTTCCATTTTGGTGATATTCATACTAACGTTTTTATTATATTGTTTGTTGTACTCTTAATATTAAATTGTAAATGTCATAGGATGGTGATGTCATTATACTTATTGCAAACTGATGAAACAAGTTGCTACCCTTGCATCACAACCATCTGCATTACAACTATTGTGTGTTAATGATTTATTTTGCCCAAATGCTTACGCTTAAGTTTAGAGACATTTATAATTTCTTAAGATTGCTTATATTATTATTTATGTACAGTGTTCGAATTAAGCCACTGGACCGAAGACCGGGTTCACCAAAATTACCGACGGTCCAGTAGAAAATTACAGATGACTGGTCTGATGGTCCAGTCAATTTTGGATGTAAAGAAATGTCCAAATCTATTAATGAAATGTTTAAATTCAGGAATTTAAATACAAAGAAAACAATACAAATAAAACACGAAAAAGTAACTGATCACGGCAGCTCTAAACTAAAAGTAAACTTTCTGGATGTTTATGACTAGCGCATCGGATTTGGGAAATGACGCTCATTCAGAACGCTCTCGTCGTTTTCAAATTAAAAGGTGAAATGAACCGAATAACACGTGTTTGGTAATGCTTTTAATAAATGCCACTTTTAAACAATTAATCTTGTCTGTATTCATTAATTTATGNATCACCCTACAAATAAACAGTTATCAAAAGCTCGCTCCAATAAACGTATGGTATCCGCTCTACACATTAAGTAATGAACATGCAAATGTATATTGTTTTAAATATAAAAATGATCCAATATAAAATTCACATCACTTTCCGTCTCGTTGGATTGATGAGACTATTAACCCATTTATGCCGAGTGGACTGTCCCATCCTTCTACATTGGATCAATTCATTTCAAAAATTAGTGATATCTGGTATATTTATTTCTATTTTTAGAATATTTCTTACAGAAATTCCTTTAAGCAAACAGCATAGACCCTGATGAGACGCCGCATGAATAAGTAAGTAAGGAAGTAAATATTTTATTAAAGTGACATGTGCAAACATATATAGAGATAACAACAGACAAATACAAAAAGGCATGCACCCGGCCCAAACGGGCCTATAAGTCACATAATATATGATAGAACATGCAGAATGAAAACAGTAAGCGATTCAATGGACAGTAACATAGTCCGTATATCAAGAATTATCGACATGGTTATATCACAAATTCAAACGTCAATCAAGATAGTCTTCACTGTAATTAGGTGAAATATCTGTGCTAAATTGTCATCAAGTAAAGAAAATGAATATATTCCTAATAAATCACGTTCCATAATAAATCAAAACTTTTTGGTTGAATCAAAACTCATACTTCAAGGTATATGTAGTGTTTCAAACTAATCAAACTTGTACGAAAGTTCAAACTACAAGGGTGAACGAGAGCGCCGATGGCGTTGAAAGCATAGTGGCAAGATACAGGGAAGTTGCTGCTGAATTAAATGTTTAGGGAACAGTTGACTTAATGAAAAACTTAAAGGCTATCAAGAATAAAAGTTACTTTTAAGATAAAGTACAAATAAATGAAACTAGAAGTGATGAAATATTTCAAAACTTACTATAACAATAGAAAAATCAAAAACATGCATCAATTCAAGGGATCTTGCGAGAAAGTTAATGCCCGGATGTAAATGCTATTTCTGGCTGGACGGTTATTTCTGCTCTTGTTTTAATTTGGAGAAAATTGGTTCCCTACAGATCTGTCCGACCGTTGTTTGTTTATTGAAAAGATGAAGTATTACTCATAACAAGTATATGCTCCTTTGAGATATATGTTCAAGGTGGTAACTAACGTTATCATTATTATTTACGAGACATAACGACTTTTTCATTCGGAAGCTAATGTCAATATCTTTGTTTTTCTTGTTACCTCAAATTATACTGTATTGTTACGTTCCCTCGATTTTCATTTAAGCAGAAAGGAAACATAACACCAGTAGTAAACCTTGGGCGATATTCGGAAACTTTCTAAGACAAAATGTTCACTAAGAATTTAAATTTTATGTAGGTTTTTTTACTATAGCTGATATGTTCTCAGTTTGTGTCTAAGAAACGATACAGTTTCTTAGAATTTTTTAAGAATTGCCGGATTTTACAAAAAAAAATGAAACCTCTAGACTTGTCTTAAACGTATAGAGTTTTCTAAGGGACGTATTTTATCGGCAATTTTGTTGTTGATTTATGAAAAAACAAAACTCCTATTTCACGTCAAACAATCACAGGTAAGTTACATTTTTTTTCACGATTTAACGGCAACGAATATAACTTTACATAAATATCTCTCGTAAGCTTTTCCTGTGATTTAAATGTGGTTACGAAATTCAACAAATAAAAGTTTGAAAGTTATTATCATCCTACAGTTAATTAACAAGTCGAAACCTTCACTTCCCTATTACACACAATACGAAACTGACGGGTGACGACAACACCATTGATTCACTTCCCGTCTAAACAAATAAAATGGCGGATGTGTTTTTTTTTTTTGTTGTTGTTACATTTTGGACAACTTTCAATGATTTTTCAAACGTAAATAGTGACAGAACGATTGAAAAGCACATCATGCTTTGTAGTTGAATGCTCATTATTTCATAAAACTGTATTTAGTTTAAGTAAGATATTGTAAAGAATTCTTAGGAAAGTAGCAATTATCACATGTCATTGTCAATTTGCTACCATTTTCACGTTAATACTGAAGTTATTAAAAGGTGAAATTATCCGGGTTTTTTTCCATTTTGGTGATATTCATACTAACGTTGTTTATTTTGTTTTTTGTACTCTTAATATTAAATTGTACATGTCATAGGATGGTGATGTCATTATACTTTTTGCAAACTGATGAAACAAGTCGCTATCCTTGCATCACAACCATCTGCATTACAAGTTACAACTATTGTGTGTTAATGATTTATTTTGCCCAAATGCTTACCCTTATGTTAAGAGACATTTATAATTTCTAAAGATTGCTTATATTATTATTTATGTACAGTGTTCGAATTTAGCCACTGGACTGAAGACCGGGTCCACCAAAATTACCGACGGTCCAGTTGTCCATATAAACGGACTCCCTGAGAGCCTATGATAATTTTTGCTTTGACGGCTCTGGGAGTCCATATGCACCCCTTCATAAACATGGGTGCAGTTCAGCGCACGGAATCCGTGCGCTTCACTAAACAGGCGTCGTTCGAGACATACTGAGGAAAATGATGAATAAACTTCATAAACATGTTAAATTTACCTGAATGGCAACCCACAAACGTTATCCTGTGCATGCACCCTAAAAAACACGACGATGTTTCAACACACTATCCTCGTTGACATTTTTATGTTTTGAAATTTGAAACAGTTTACTTTGTGAAGAATATTTTACACCGTCATGGACTTAGGCTACATCACATAACCCGATGCGCAAAATATTGGTGTACCGCGACCTAAACGACAACGACACTTTTAAGTCGTCAACAAAATAACAGTTTCCAATATGGTGGATAGAGCGTACGAAAGAAGAACGAAGTCAATAAAAAGCAATTATTTCTTGCTTTAATGGTACCATTTGGATGAGTTTGTGGTTTAGACAGGTAAACTTTGATAATTTCTTGCAGTTTCAGTGTTCCTTAACCCTTGCATTGTTGATTAAATTTTGCACCCATGGACAAGAGACAGCGCATTGCAACTCTCAG
>VMBQ01002882.1:43388-98989 GCA_007657795.1 Dreissena rostriformis | reverse complement strand
AACCACAATCCTCCCCCATCAAATTGCAGAGGATCAAACAGTCGTCTAGCGAAACATTTTGCCCATTGATTTTTAGTCGCCGCCATTATTTTTCGCTGGTTGTTGTCTGTTTGTGTTTATTTATCCAAGGTTTCCAAAATGTTCTATTTTTACAAACGGGAATTCCAAATCGTGATGAATGTGAATGGTTACAAAATGACATAACTATGAAAATAAATACGAAGAATTACATTATTTCACACATACCATTATGCAACCATCCGTTTTCTTTTCCGACTTAATACATTTACAGCTTTCCATTTAATACACAACACTCGTCCAGAATTCGCTCGAATCCATTAAATTCGATGCACATTTAAACCGTTAGCTCTACTCGTAACGTTTCAGCGTTAAATGTATTATTGGCTTTTCACATAAACAAGGATAGAATTCCAACATACAATCCAAATAATGTGTTTGAAGTTTTAAAACACATTGCGGTCGCGTATTTGCTTGAAACAGTTTGTCAAAGTATCCGCCATTTTACATTTGTTAGTGTTATATGCAGACGCGCACAACAGATTGCATTTAGAAAACAGATTTTTTGTGCAGATTGTGTATCACGTGTGAACAGTGGGAGGTTTTATTTTGCGGCCCTATTATAATTTGTAATACCGATGTTTGGTGCTGATTATGATTGTTATGAAACCCTATTCGTCTGCCTCAAGAATTTGTCGTAAGTATTGTGGTTAGCGTTAGATGCAGACGTGCACCACAGATTGAGTTCTGCAGATTTCTGAATACAAATGTATAGTGCAGATAGAATTGTTTTACGAACGAAATTTGTTTAAGGTTATAAGAAGATTTTTTGACGTAAAACGGTCTTAGAAAATTTCACTTTAAACGGTGTCAGCAATATTCTTGGAAGAAAACGTTAGAAAAACGTTTCTAAATAAAAAATTGTAAGAATTACCATATACTATATTAAATAGATATTTCGTCTGATTTTTGATCAGGTAAGGCTTCATAATGGTCAACCGTTCCATGTCGAAATGTGGCTCTTACTTAAGCATAGTTGCGTAACCGCAACTATGCTAAAAATGAAAACAAGCTGATATGTATTGTAATACATGTATTTAAATAAAAGTGTATTCTAAAGCGAAACGAAAGATCATGATTTACACTTCCTGAAAATAAACAATATCAAGGTTTTTAAGTATGCAATTGATGAAATCACAACGTAAAACATTATCAAGACGCAAAATGTATACTACAATAATGTGTTAAGCATTTACTTAACATGAATGAAATGTAACAGCAGCATACATGTAACGCTCAACGTATCTTATCAACGCGTTAGTTAACATATTATGGCATTGACATTGAATACGATATGATTTTATAAATATATTCATCATTCACAACAAAAATGGCTGATATTTACGGATAAACATTATTATTACTTCATATATGAAATAACTTGCTCCTGCGTTTTAGATATGAGGCTACTAAATACTTTGCTAATTTCCTGGGGTGATATTTTACAAGGTTTACAAATTTATCACAGTCTCTCATGTCTATAAATTCATCACTTGTGAAAATTTCACTTAGATAACATAGTCTTTTATCTTGGTATAAGGGACACTTCAAGACAAAGTGCATTTTATCTTCAACTGAAGCAGTGTTACATGGTTTACAAAGTCTCTGTTCTTGCGCTTCACCAACATACCGCCCAGTTTGTATGCGGAGTGGCAGAATACAACATCTAAGTTGTGCGAGAAGAGACCGCTCGTTTCCCATTAAATCAAGGTTAAGATACAATTCCTTTACACAGTCAGTCTTAAATTGGATGTAAGTTCGTAATTTGGAAACTTGAGTTACGTTTAAACGCCAATCAGTTTTGTGCAATTCAATAATGGAGTTTTTGGCTACTTCTAGATTGATTGGTTGGCGGTTAGTGAACTGATCATTTAATCAAATTTTTGTCATAATATCTTTAACTTCGCTACACCAGTTATTTTGACAACGGATGTCGTCCATATTGAATACTTGTTTGGTGATTCTATTGTCATCGAGTAGCACGAGTCTATTCCACATTCTTGACATGTTTAACCATCTTCTCTAGTGTGTCGGGATCCAACCAATGTCACCGGTAATTGCGAGTATGGGTGCAAATCTGTGTATGCCCAGATAGTATCTGAAAGCACGATGCTGTACGTTGTCTATTGCTTGGTATTTCCTGTAACCCCAAACGCTCGAACAGTAATCCATAATTGGTACAACGCAAGATTCAAACAATTTTTCGAATGTATTTAACCCGAATTCTTTAAGGTCTCGTAGTTTTACTATTATTTTGCCAAGGGCTCTTCCGTCACTTTTCCCTAGAATTTCCGCATTTATTGAAAAGTCACCTTTGCAATGGAATGTCACGCCTAGATATTTGTAGCTATCCACCAGTAGTAAAATATTTTCACTTATTTTAAATGAAACGTCAGTTCATGATGCACGGTCTCTGCGGAAGTGAATGCATTTCGATTTTTCTGTATTTATGAGCACGCGCCAACGTCTACACCAATCACGTATCGTGTCTAGGATGCGTTGTAGGTCATCTTCTGTCTTCGCTATACGGACAATATATGCGGCGTCTCATCTGGGTCTACGCTGTTTGTCAAGGCCTTTTTTCTAGACGCTAGGCATAAATGGTATAACACTTGCCTTGTTGTTTGTCAGTGACCAATCCTCAACTGGCTGCATGACATGCTTGACTTCATGTTTTATTCAATTTTAAGCAGTATGATAAAGTTGACATCCCTGTTGCCATAACAACGGTAGCCGATAAATATTCTCTTTTATATTTTTTCTGTAATGTTATAAATGTTATCAACTTACATTACTTTCGATAAAACACAGACAATAAACTATAAAATCCTTGTGTCGTGCATTTCAAACACACATGTTATACAAATGACCAGGCCTTTTATAAAGTTTGGCGTCATGGCATCCACTTTACAATATCATCATATAAATATTTTGCTGGAGTGAGTATATCTGACTTAAGAAATTGTAACATGAATAAACGTTTCCTGGCTAGCTTACAACGACTTTGTTTTAACATATATTTAAATGGCAGTAAAATTCTTTCAAGCATGACTTGTTGCGAAGTTGTTTATAATTTATATGGCACGTTTGTATGTATATACACCATGTACTGTTTTAGCTTGTATTAACATGCTATGTATAAATGTGTTACTAACAGTGATTAATAGTGCCCTTTTAATGTATCCCAATTTCTATCCCGATACAAGCATTTGTGTCGCGTTCTGAGAAAATGTGCATAATGCATGTGCGTAAAGTGTCGTCCCAGATAAGCCTGTGCAGTCCGCACAGGCTAATCAGGGACGAAACTTTCCGCCTTAATTGGATTTTTGCTAAGAAGAGACTTCATTTAAACGAAAAATGTCATAAAAGCGGAAAGTGTCGTCCCTGATTAGCCTGTGCGGACTGCATAAGCTAATCTGGGACGACACTTTACGCACATGCATTATTCCCAATTTTCTCAGAACGCGACACATTTTCACTGTGTAACGATAAATGTATACCTTATTTTATGATTTGTCCAATGCTTAAACAAACATTCGACGATAATAAACATGCACATTTACTCAAAATAGAATGTTAACTGTAGTAACCCATCTGGTGAGGGTTTCGATTGGTCATTTTAACTTGATATTATTTTTGGCTGGTCAATTGCTGTGTGGACTGCTGTGAACAAAACCTCGAGCGCAAGCTTTTCCTTAAGATATTAAATCCTTTGATGACTTTTGGAAGATCAGCCAGTAAGAATGCTGGAAAACACAATTTATTAAAGACATTTTCACATGAGCCGCGATCTGGAAAAACTGCGTGTAATGCATGCGCGAAAAGTGTCGTCCCACATAAGCATGTGCAGACTGCAAAAGCCAATCAGGGACAACACTATCCGCCTGAACTGGATATTCGCTAAGAAGAGACTTCCTTCGAACGAAAATACCATAGAAGCGGAAAGGGTTGTCCCTGATTAGCCAGTGCGGACTGCACAGGCTTATCAGGAAAGATAATTTACGCACATGCATAAAGGCTAGTTTTCCCAGAGCAGGGCTCATATGTATAATGTACGAAAGACTAAAAAATATTGTTTACACGAAATGTATTATTCATTTGTATCGAATTAACCAAGTAGTAAAATTTTAACTAAAGATGTTACCTTTTTCTTACTGTCAATCAAATATTATACAAATTATCAATATGCAGTTATGTATAGCTCTTTGTATATTCGGTATTTTGTCTAAAAAGTTTTGTCAGAGAAGGAGGTGAAATAAAATATGTTTGCATTTTATCGCAAATGATTTTTCGATAACACTTGTAGTACGTTTTATGTGTGTTTCTATTTTGAAATCAATATGTAGCATAACCTAAAAATACCTCTTAAAGTGTGTTTCTACTTGGAAATAAATCCGTAGCGTAAACTTTAAGTGTAGTGTACCTCCAAGGGTGGTCACCAACATTGCAACGCCCAGCGTGTAACCCATAGCAACGGCGGTTGGTCTGTCGTCCTTGGCGCTCGTTAACTTTCGTATTGTTGACGACAGCTCTGACTTGTTCACAGCCAACTCTTCTTGTAACTAGACATATGAGCATTGTTCTATGAAAATTGGCCTTAATGCATGTGCGTTACGTGTCGTCCCAAATTAGCCCGTGCATCCGCACGGGCAAATCAGCGCCAACACTTTCTGCTTACATAGTTTTGTTCGTTTAAAGGAAGTCTCTTCTAAGCGAAAATAAAATGTAGGTGGAAAGTTTCGTTCCTGCTTAGCCTGTGCGGACTGCACATGCTTATCTGGGACGACACTTGACGCACATGCATTAAGCCCAGTTCTCCCAGAACGAGACTCATATATACAATGTAATCAGGGTGTATGAGTTTGAGAATAATGTAAACCGCGTGTACGAAGAGTGATCTCTTAACATGTTTTTTTGTTTAAGTATCAAATCTGAAACACTTAGGCAGTTAATACGTTTCAACATTCCATCTAATCTGTCAACATAAGTGTATGTACATGCACATGTCAGTAATGCGAGAACGTGTTTGATCGTCCCAATGCAGAGGCCAACAGTTAAGTATATCAAAATATGGCAATTTTCGTTAACTGATGTGTAATGTAAAATAAAGATAAAAATAGTATTTACAGAACCTTCTTCAATCAAGAGTATTAAAAGAACACAGTGGAAAAGACTCGCCTCAAGATCACATATTTATCTGGGCAAAGTACAAGACTGCTTGTCCATATATTCATACCTTTCTCGTGATGTTTTCCAGAGCCTTTTCGATTTCACCGTAGGTCAAGTTGTCAAATGGAGTGTCTCCGTACAGCATGTTGTAAACCCAGCACTGACACTCACATAGACTGGAGTCTGAAATTGCCATTTAGAATGTAAACCCAGCACTGACACTCGCATAGACTGGAGTCTGAAATTGCCATTTAGAATGTAAACCCAGCACTGACACTCATAATATGGAGCCTAAAGAGTGCCTTTTAGAATGTTAACCCAGCAATGACACTCGCATAGTTTTGAGACTAAAAAAAAACATTTGTAATGTAAACCCAGCAATGACACTCGCATTATATAGAAGCATAAATATTGCAATTGCGAATGTAAACCCAGCAATAATACTCGCATAGGTTGGAGCCTTAAGATTGCCATTGTGAATGTAAACCCAGCAATGACACTCGCATATATTGGAGCCTAAAGAGTGCCTTTAAGAATGAAAACCCAGCAATGACACTCGCATAGATTGGAGCCTAAAGAGTGCCATTGTGAATGTAAACCCAGCACTGCCACTCGCATATGTTGGAGAATAAAGAGTGCCTTTTAGAATGTAAACCCAGCAATGACACTCGCATATATTGGAGCCTAAAGAGTGCCTTTGAGAATGTAAACCCAGCATTTACACTCGCATAGATTGGAGCCTAAAGAATGCCTTTAAGAATGTAAACCCAGCACTGCCACCCGCATAGATTGGAGCCGAAAGAGTACCTTTTAGAATGTAAACCCAGCACTGCCACTAGCAAAGATACGAGCCTTAAGAGTGCCTTTTAGAATGTAAACCCAGCAATGACACTCGCATTGGTTGGAGCCTTAAGAGTGCCCTTTAGAATGTTAACCCAGCAATGAAACTCGCATAGGTTGGAGCCTAAAGAGTGCCATTGTGAATGTAAACCCAGCACTGCCACTAGCATAGGCTGGATCCTAAAGAGTGCCTTTTAGAATGTAAACCCAGCACTGCCACTAGCATAGGCTGGAGCCTAACGAGTGCCTTTTAGAATGTAAACCCAGCACTGCCACTAGCATAGGCTGTAGCCTAAAAGAGCGCCTTTTAGAATGTAAACCCAGCACTGCCACTAGCATAGGCTGGAGCCTAAAGAGTGCCTGTTAGAATGTAAACCCAGCACTGCCACTTGCATAGGCTGGAGCCTAAAGAGTGCCTTTTAGAATGTAAACCCAGCACTGCCACTAGTATTGATTGGAGCATAAATATTGCCATTGTGAATGTTAACCCAGCACTGCCACTATCATAGGCTGGAGCCAAAGAGTGCCTTTTAGAATGTAAACCCTGTTCAGCCACTTGCATAGGCTTGAGCGTAATGAGTGCCTTTTAGAATGTAAACCCAGCACTGCCACTTGCATAGATTGGAGCATTAAGAGTGCCTTTTCAGATTGTAAACCCAGCACTGCCACTTGCATAGGTTGGAGCCTAAAGAGTGCCTTTTAGAATGTAAACCCAGCAATGACACTCGCATAGGTTGAAGCCTAAAGAGTGGCTTTCAGAATGTTAACCCAGCAATGACACTCGCATAGGTTGGAGCCTAAAGAGTGCCTTTTAGAATGTAAACCCAGCAATGACACTCGCATAGGTTGAAGCCTAAAGAGTGGCTTTCAGAATGTTAACCCAGCAATGACACTCGCATAGGTTGGAGCCTAAAGAGTGCCTTTTAGAATGTAAACCCAGCAATGACACTCGCATAGGTTGAAGCCTAAAGAGTGGCTTTCAGAATGTTAACCCAGCAATGACACTCGCATAGGTTGGAGCCTAAAGAGTGCCTTTTAGAATGTAAACCCAGCAATGACACTCGCATAGGTTGAAGCCTAAAGAGTGGCTTTCAGAATGTTAACCCAGCAATGACACTCGCATAGGTTGGAGCCTAAAGAGTGCCTTTTAGAATGTAAACCCAGCAATGACACTCGCATAGGTTGAAGCCTAAAGAGTGGCTTTCAGAATGTTAACCCAGCAATGACACTCGCATAGGCTGTAGCCTAAAGAGTGCCTTTTACAATGTAAATCCAGCACTGCCACTCGCATCGATTGGAGCCTAAAGAGTGCCTTTGAGAATGTAAACCCAGCATTGACACTCGCATCGATTGGAGCATAAACATTTCCATTGTGAATGTAAATCCAGCAATAACACTCGCATAGATAGGAGCCTAAAGAGTTCCTTTTAGAATTTAAACCCAGCAAAAAAACTCGCATAAATTTGCCTAAAGAGTACCTTTTAGATTGTAAACCCAGCAATGACACTCACATAGATTGGAGCATAAACATTGCCATTGTGAATGTTAACCCAGCATTGACACTCGCATAGATTGGAGCCTAAAGATTGCCTTTGTGAATGTAAACCCAGCACTGCCACTCGCATACATTGGAGCATAAAGAGTGCCTTTTAGAATGTAAACCCAGTTATAACACTCGCATAGATTGGAGCCTAAAGATTGACATTGTGAATGTAATAGGTTGGAGCCTGAAATTGCCATTTGGAATGTAAACGCAGCATTTATACTCGCATAGATTGGAGCCTAAAGAGTGCCTTTTAGAATGTAAACCCAGCAATAACACTCGTATATATTGAAGCCTAAAGAGTGCCTTTTAGAATGTAAACCCAGCAATGACACTCGCATAGATCTTAGCCTAAACAGTGCCTTTTAGAATGTAAACCCAGCAATGACACTCGCATAGGCTGGAGCCTATAGAGTGCCTTTTCAGATTGTAAACCCAGCACTGCCACTCGCATAGATTGGAGCCTAAAGAGTGCCGTTTAGCATGTAAACCGAGCAATGACACTCGCATAGATTGGAGCATAGATATTGTCATTGTGAATGTACACCCAGCAATAACACTCGCATAGATTGGAGCCTAAAGATTGCCATTGTGAATGTAAATCCAGCACTGCCTCTCGCTTAGGTTGGAGCCTCAAATTGCCATTTGGAATGTAAACCCAGCATTAACACTCGCAGAGATTGGAGCCTAAAGGGCGCCTTTTAGAAGGTAAACCCGGCAGTGACACTCGCATAGATTGGAGCAAAAAGAGTGCCCTTTAGAATGTAAACCCAGCAATGACACTCGCATAGGTTGGAGCCTAACATTGCCATTTGGAATGTAAACACAGCATTTACACTCGCAAAGGTTGGAGCCTAAAGAGCGCCTTTAAGAAAGTGAACCCAGCAATGACACTCGCATAGATTGGAGCCTAAAGAGTGCCTTTTAGAATGTAAACCCAGCACTGCCACAAGCATAGGCTGGAGCGTAAAGAGTGCCCTTTAGAATGTAAACTCAGCACTGCCACTCGCATAGTTTGGAGCCTAAAGAGCGCCTTTTAGAATGTAAACCTAGCACCGCCACACTCATAGATTAGAGCCTAAAGAGTGCCTTTTAGAATGTAAACCCAGCAATGACACTCGCATAGGTTGGAGCCTAAAGAGTGGCTTTCAGAATGTGAACCCAGCAATGACACTCCATAGATTGGAGCCTGAAATTTCCATTTAGAATGTAAACCCAACACTCGCATAGGCTGGGGCCTCAAATTGCCATTTAGAATAAAAAACCAGCACTGACACTCGCATAGACTGGAGCCTGAAATTGCCATTTAGAAAGTAAGCCAAGCACTGACACTCGCATAGACTCGAGCCTGAAATTGCCATTTAGAATGTAAACCCAGCACTGACACTCGCATAGACTGGAGCCTGTAATTGCCATTTAGAATGTAAACCCAGCACTGACACTCGCATAGACTGGAGCCTGAAGAGTGGCATTTAGAACGTGTTATTTGTATAACTATGCAACACGTCGTTTCAGGTAAAAACACTCTTGAGTTGCCATCAGGGCAGAATACAGAAATGTGTTAAACATAACTGAGGATGTTTTCAATACGCTTATTCTTGACACAGCGATGAAACTATTCAAAATATATGAATGGTCCACTGTAAGGTGTTTGCTTCCGAGTTTCCAGGGTTTGATTTTCGGTGCGGCAAATGTTTTATCAATTTTTTAGACAATTTCAAATATTATACTTTTAAAGAAAAAACTTAAAATAATGTTGTTGTTTTTTTTTTACAAAAATACGAAAATCCATTAACACAAGACGAACGTTAGGCTGTTAAGATTGTTAAAAGGACGTTTCAGTATCGTATCGAGGAGTGATTGGGTGGGGTCAGCATGGTGATGCCAGTTTTATTTCTATTTATTTAAACTTCAATTTACACATAATTGGTATGAGGTTTAATACATAATTTTTCACGTGAAAATAATTCCAATAATCATATACATGTAAGAGAAACAACACCATTGTGTAACAATAGATTTTCTTGATATCAAAAGGTATGTTACGTGCAATATATTTGTCAATTTGTATAGGCAATATTAGGGGCAAGAAAAGAGGACGTCTATTGGAGACTGCAGCCGGGAGATATTGAGATCGTGTGACTTATATGACCGTTTATCGAGTCATTTTGACATGTGCCCATGCGGAAAATGTTCTTACTGACAACATATACGCTACACTAATTTGCGAAACTGGATGACATTTGTTTTGTATTTCATGTTCTTCTTCAAGCTATATATTTTTTAACACATTGGTGTGTTTCACCGAATATTCTTGATTGGTTTTCAGTTTTTACACTCGAACATGACTGCAACATTTCATTAAAATTAATTTATTTGGATACGAAGTGTAAAAACTACAATCAAAAATAGTGCTCTATAATTGATATGAATGTGAACGTGCACGCGACCTCAAAATAATGTATGAGTAATTGTTAAGTTATATCAAGGCTTATTAATACATACAATGATAACTTCGTAAAATATTGTGCGAATTGGCAACAACTATATATTTTATAAATATGTCTACAACATTTTGTACGTTTCTGCCACTTTCAAAAGCAATATTCCGAAATCAAATGATTAGGTAGCCGCGTCATGCGAAAATGTGTCTTCTGCTATATGCGCCCAGCTTAATTTTACATCAGCCTGTGTATTCGCGCAGTCTGGTAAGGTGATACCCGGTCCGCTTATGAGACTACGAACCCTTGCGTGACTGTATAGCGGACAAGTTAGCTCCCGACCAGTCTGCGCGAATGGCGCTAAGACGGCCGCATATGGCCAAAGACTCGCACGACGCGAATGTGTTAATACATGATACTATTGTAAGAAGTTGAAAATTAGTAACCCCATGAATGAAGGCATACCAGTAGATAAACATTTACTCAAATAAATAACGAATTGCAAATATGCATTTATATATATACCGCTTTTATGTTGTTTATGTTCTTTACATTAACATCTTCGATTAAATTGTAAAATAACCACCACCTGCAATATGCTTTATTTAATTAATATGTGTTCTAATCTTTCCTTCTGTATGATCGAATATAATGATTCAATATTTAAACTCACTGTTTGGTGCTTGTGTTGTGTTCACCTCCACTCTGTCCCATCCAGCCTCAATTGTAAGATACGTTGCACTAACGAAACGATTATCTGGAGCATATTGACGTTACAGTAATAAACATAATACTAATAATGAAAACAATAATAATAATACTTTTTATAAATCATCATCATCATCATCATCATCATCATCATCATCATCATCATCATCATCATCATCATCATCATCATCACAATCATCATCACAATCATCATCATCATCATCGCGATTTTGAGCGGAGTTAAGTTAAATCAAGTTACCAAAACATTGGAAAACTATTTGTCTGAATTATTTTTTCGCTTGAACTGCCATTGTGTTATTGTCTAAGTTAAAATCAACATTGAATGAACACATTTGTACGTATATATTTATATGTTCGTCACAGCTTAGCTGTAAACATTGTGGAAACAATTATAGAAGAACTTTGAAACGTTGAGAAGGTTCTGTTTCGGAATTAATACTAAAATATTTTAACCACACGCGTATTTTACTTACATGTTAAAAGTATAAAACATATGACCCACCACCTACCATCTAGAAGGACAGGGACGAAGTTTACGGTGTCAGGATACGGTGTTTGGGTACTCGTATTGAAAACCTGAATGTTGAGGCACTTTACGGCAATGGGCTCCAGTTCCAGGTTGTAGAACGCTGCCTCGGATATCAACGTAGTAGTCTAAAATAAATAATAACAAAATTAAATTTTCAAATGCATGTGCTTAAATTGTCGCACCAGACTAGCCTGTGCAGTCCACACAGGCTAATCAGGGACGACATTTTTCTCTTAACTAGATTTTTGCTAATATAAGACTTTCTTTTAACGATATTTATTATAACAGGCTAATCTGGGACAACAATTTACACACATGCATTAAAACCCGTTTTCCCAGAGCTACGTCCAATTTCAAAAGTGTTACATAGCAGATAGTACCGAGTCTACAAAGTTTAAGGATGTTTTAACCCATTTATAATATAAATCAGCACATTCGACTATTGTCAGTCTATAGTGAATTACTGAGAGAAACAACACTCAGTCGAATAAAAAAAAACTATATCCGCTTCGTCCAGATAAAATTACTTTTTTTTTAAACCTAGCCCTGATTAAAAGAAAAGAGACATACATAATTATTAAAATATATCAACAAAATCAAATTCCATCCGCATCATTATATGATGATAAATATTACAATTACCAAACCCAATTAATGTTATCTTATTGCTCTTAATTAAAAATTTAAATACGCAAATAATGTTGCCCTGTGGTAAAAACAAAACTAATCAGAATGATAACACACCAAATCGATGTTTTGAAAGCACTGTCATTCAATCAAAAAACACAAACGAGCAACACATCTTATCGAAGCATTTGAAATTGACTTTCGGATTGCCTATATCACGCCCGTGTATAGTATTAAGTTATTTTAAATAACACGTTATTTTGAATGTAACATAAGCCATAACCCAATAATTATAATTTCAAAGTTGGCGTAAAAAAAACAATGCACAAGGCAAAACTTGGGTAAAAGCAAAATAACGCACCTGCAGTTTGGCGAAGTTGGATGGGCGTTAAGTGTCATGTGCGTTAATTGTCGTCTCAAATTAGCCTGTGCAGACCACAGGCTAATCAGACACGATAAGTTCCGCCTGAACTGGATTTTCGCTAATTATTTACTTCCTTTAAATGAACAATACAATAAAAGCGGAAATTTTCGTTGGTGATTAGCCTGTGCTAACTGCACAGGCTAATCTTGAACGTCACTGTACGCATATGAATTAAGCCCAGTTCTCCCAGAACGAGGCTCTTTTATTCCTTTTTATTTCATAGTGATTTTACGATAACCCACCTGTCGTACGGTGAAGTTGGCCAGGTTATTTTCCGCGCAGGGCGTGTCGGTTAATGTGATGAGCACGTCAAATTGCACCTCACTGGTAAACGTCACTGGTGACGTCACGTTTAAAGCGTACATCATTTGCCTAGTCATGAAGTCTTTCTAAGAAACAGAATAAATCACAATAAGTGCACACGTCTAAATAACATACACACGTATAACGAGTTGTGTGCAGTAATATATGAGCCGCGCTTTGGCAAAAATATTGTGATTACCATAACAATTACGTTTTGAGTACGTACTATTTTAAGAATGACGTTTATGCTCTTCTGATAAATATTAATAGTATCATTACGTTGGATTCAGTTCAGAAGTATGGGGCAACCCAGGCAGTTTTCGATTTATTGTACTATTTATCATATTTAAAATGTATTTTGAGCTCACACTTTTATAACCTTTCAGCCAATTCATACTTTTCAAAAACTACATGACGTCAAGGAGATTTGACCATAATTACCTTTTTAGATCCATTCACGGCCAATAACTCGCCATTCTTCAAGGGCTCGTCAAACAGTGTTGAATTGACTGGAAAAAAACGTGTATATTACACACAAAATACACATTCCGCAAATCGGTCTTATGCTATATGTGGCCTTTTAAGCTCCAGACCAGCCTGTGCATCCGTGCAGACTGGTCAAGAGCCCTGTCCGCTTATCAGACCAAGAAACATTGTGTGATTGCGGATGCGCAGGCTGTTCTGGAGCTTTGCTGGTCGCATATGGCATTAGGCAGATTTTCACATGAAGCGGCTCATATCGTGTTAGATTTTTAGACAAATTCAGTTATTTTTATCTGAAACGCTTCGAAAAATAGCATATTTTCATGAATTTCCTTAAATCATTAAATGACTATTACCTAATATTACTTATTTATTGAGACAAAATTAATGCTGGTGAATATGTTTGTAAAGTTTCATCATTCTAACTTCAATTCGTTTCAAGTAACGCACGACACAAGTGAAAGCTATCGTTTTGTTTACTAAAAATGACCAACAATTAAAAAAAAAACGTCGGAAAAAATAAGCGACTACACAAGCGATTAAGTTCATATGCTGATTAATATGTTTGTAAAGGTTTTTGATTGTGAGCTGTTTTATCTAGCTTTTAAATCAAACATTTAAATTATCCCTACAACATAGAAATCAACAAAAGTGCTCAAATCATTCAAACTAAGTGAATTATAGACACATTGATGGTAAGTGTTCCTCAAGTGCAATCAATGTGTGATATATGAAATACTCATGCAATACAAAATATATGAGCCTCGCCCTGGGAAAACGGGGTATAATGCATGTGCGTAAAGTGTCGTCTCAGATTGGCCTGTGCTGTCCGAACAGGCTTATCAGGGACGATACTTTCCGCCTACACCTACACTAGATTTTCGCTAATAAGAGACTTCCTTGAAACGAAAAATACAATAACAGCGGAAAGTGTCGTCCCTGATTAGCCTGTGCAAACTGAACAGACTAATCTTGGACGAAACTTAACGCACATACATTAAACCCTGTTTTCTCAGAGCGCGGCTCATATTAACAATTACCTAATAAAGAGTTCAGTCCATTCAATTAAATAGTAAGAATTGCGGTATGTATATATATATCTGAGAGTCGTCTCTGTTTGGGAAGATGTATCGGGTCGAAAAATATGTAGAAAAACAAAACAAATATAGTCCAACCACTCTCTGATAGCTTACATAGTTTGCAACACAACTGCACATATTTCCCCTATGGTTGTTTAGCACAATAGATAAAAAAAAAAACAGTTACTAGTATGCTTTTAATGACATAATGAACGTGTACTAGGTCGTTTCTGTCATGCTTGATTCGATTCCCACGATAATGTGCTGAACTTTAATATAGATCTTTATGATTTAGAGATTATTAATAGTAGTAAAATGAATTTGGCGAAACTTTAACTTTAATTGTTTTTTCAATTGTTTGCTAAATCAGTTCAAAATGCAACAAATACCATTAAAGTTCCAAGATGGCACCGGTGTCTTGACGTTATTACATTTATTGGGAAAATTTGATTTTCCACCATTATAATGGGGAAAAAAAAAACATATCTCATTTTTATCTGACTAATGAACCTATCGTGCTTACGCCTGTGTGATTTAATCATCAACAAGAGATATCCAAAATGTTGTTAATGGGCTTGCTTATTCACAGCAATTAATCAAAAATAATAAAATTATATATGTTATAATACGTCAACATTTTCCATTTAAAATCATGCAATTGTTTTCTAAAACTTAGTCAGGGATAAAACAAGGGAACGCAATATATCTTATGGTTAAGCAATATCTTGAACTCATTAAAAAACAATGTCTTGGAATGACCAGCATTCGGTTTTGCATATAACCTTTCACTTATATGGTTTATAAAATACACATTCGTTATCAATATTGTGTCACATAATATATATGTAGAAGCATTTAAGGACAATGCTAAATATAAATTGTACACAATTTTTAAAGGCTTATCATAGGATAAGTATCTGATATGACTCACTGTCGGTATTAACAAGGTTGAAGTATATGTAAGACGGCGGCGCGGCTGGCCCTCCGCATGCTTCTGTCGGTTCGCCTGGGCATGTAATGTTGCATCCGCTCACAGTGGCCGTAGTGGGATGTTCAGTCAGGCATCCACAAAGAGTTCCCTGAAATCAACACATTTGAACACACATTTATTACCAAATGTTTTCGCGATCAGTTTATATTACTTCATGCAACGTTTTCGGTGGATTATATTACTAGCTAACAGAATTATGGAGCAGTTTGTATGTATAAAGTAAACGAACAATTAAAACGTATTTCAGGAACACAAACCAATTACAAGCTATGGATATTTTGGTAAGAATATAACAGTTATATGCAACGATGGATGTACTAGTATTTGTACAATCGTCTTCGTCACTTGCAATAAATCAGGGACCTCCTGCTTGAGTAAAGTTCTATCGTTCTGAAATTTTACTTTTTTACGTTTGAAAACTTATTTCAGCTATATAGGTTCTACACAAGTTGTATTTCTTAATTTTCATATATCATAGTTTTAACTAGTTGAGGAATTTGTTAGTATGTTAGTAACTTGGTAATGTTATTATTCAATAGGTAATTTTTGAAACTCTCTGACAACTGGACTTTTCCGCTATTTAACATGAACTTATTCTATGGGGTTTGAAAGAATTGTCTTTTTAGCGAAAATCCAGTTTAGGCGAAAAGTCGCGTCCCAGATTAGCCTGTATAGACTGCACATGCTAATCTAGGACGACACTTTACGCTCATGAATTAAGCCCCGTTTTCCAAAAGCGATGCTCAAATTCTAAAAAACAACATTTACGTGTACGGCAGCATATGGTTTGTTTCTTTCTCTGCACACGGCCGCACAATGGGTCCTGGTCAGGTTCGATACAGTGATGTTGATGAGAAGAGGATTGGAGGTACCGCCACTATGAAGGCAGCTCTTATCTTCTATAATGGTAAAGACTACTTCTTCAACAATAAGTTTGTTATTTTTCATTTCTACCATGGTGAAGACTATTTCTAAAAACTATTTCCTTTTTTAATTTTTGTTTTCATGTTAACGTATTGTGTATATTTTCGATGTCTATTCAAAAACGGATAAAAATGGTGATACGCGAAAAAGTAAAAATTGAAATTAGCCTGTATATATTTTGACATTTAGCCTAATTATATAACTGCTAATTGACAGGAACAATTCATTTTAATTGATGTCAAGGTTTATACTGGTAAACCAATTGCTTTGAATGTGACGTGTGATATTATAAGGAAGGCTTGTAAATTATAGGAAACATACGTTCATCGAAAATGTATCAAAATTAAATTGTATTATTCATATTTTAGTTAAACATCACGAGGATGCATCGTGTTTGCGAAACAAACAAAGATGACAGATAGGTGTAAATTTGATTGTTTAATAAGCAAAACGGGAATAAAATGTGTCAGCCCATCGAGCACTTGGTGCGCTGTTGAACTTATTTCCAAAGCAAATAATGACATAACAGCAGAGGAGGTGATATTTACAATACATGCGATTTTTATCATGGGAAGATACTATGTGTAAAGAGTTGTGTTACAACAGGCAAGACTCTCATTGACATACAATCTTTTGTGGGTAATAATATACATTGAATCTAAGTGATTTGGTCAAATTTGTCAATTTGTGACTATAAAGTAGTTTGGTTTGAAAATTGTTTCAAACACATGCTGTTAGTTCGCAGATATAACCTGAGATTTGTGTGTGTTTGGATCAACAGTTTTATAATGATTTGAAAACAAAGGTTCTATAACAAAGTAATTTTCGATACTAGTCGGTACAAAGTTTTCTGTAGTTATAGCTGTGAGTACAAAAGTCAACAGCCACTACATTTGGTGAACTAAACAATAAAATTTGGAACTAGCTTTGTGATAGTTCTGTTAATTGTTACTAACCTGGGTGGTAGGGCGTCATTGGCAGGAATATAGGTCGTTCTGAGCTGGACACAATGAATTCACTGTCGCCACTTAGCGTCCGTATTGTGGCTGCCCGGTACATGGCCACGTCCATGGAGTTGTCGCCAAAAGAGAACTGCGCACTGTAGCTGGAAAGAGAACGGACTCATGTGTTAATTCGTATCGATCCAGGTCAGCAGTTGTGTTTTGTTTCCTAATAATTCAATTATCTTAATCACATGATTACGCCCTGTGCAAGATTTCTGTCCTACTTGTTTTTATGTCTTTGTCTGCAGATGAAGTTTCACTTTGTTTATTTTCGTGTTCACTGCTCACTGCAATATTGCAATTATATGTAAGTTAGTCATTTCATGCTTCAAATAGGTCATTTATCATTTAAGTAACCTTACTAACAATTTTTACGCACAGGTTAATATTGCTTAAAACTTAGATCTTTAAGAGTAACCAATAGCGATCCTATTGATCACTGGACAGCAAGAAGTTATATCAATATTCAAGGGCGTTATACTTTCTTTTCTTAATAGTAAATACTTATCAGACGAAGATTGAATTGACCAATTATGTGTTAATATTTCAGTGATCAATAATCTTGGCATGTTTAGCGTAGGTAGAGCAGCTATTGTTCTTTAATTTGGCGACTTGTTCATATGTTGAGTTATCTATAGCGAAGGGGGTTAAATGCATGAGCGTAAAGTGTAATCCGTGATTAGCATGTAAGTCCGCACAGGCTCATCAGGGACGGCAATTTCCGCGTTTATGATATTTATCGTTTAAAGAAAGTCTCTTCTAAGCATTACTCCAGTTTAGGCAGAAAGTGTTGTCCCTGATTAGCCTGTGGGGACTGCACAGGCTAATCTGGGACAACACTTTACGCCAAATACCTATTGTGGTCGATGTTCCTGTCGCAGTTCTTTACTTCTCCAGAGAATTGTATTTGTGAAATATGGAACCAGTTATTCTGCGCTTTTCCGGAGGCATTGAACAGTGCGGAATATAACACCCTGCCGTCTGCGTTTCTGTAGGAAACCTTAATCTGAAAAGTAGTAAGTGTTTTTCGTAAATTTGGATTTATTGCCGACTTATTAAAACAACAATTTATTAAAAAACAATCTGTATAGTTTCTTAATAGTTCAACTAATGGTATATACCATGTTCGTTGAAGGTTTCGAAATTCATCAGCTACATCATTTATATATTTTATAAGTATTAAATGATGCCAAACACACTCCTTTCCTTAATAATAAGCCCTAACCCTAACCCTTACCGCACTCTGACCTAATTAATGAACGGTTCCTTAACAATCTACATCACCTTTTCCATTCCCGACGTAGCCCAGCTGTCGATGAGTTTGTTTCGATAGGCGACGGATCCAGCATTTATCAATTGATGAACGGACATGTTGGTACTTGAGCTGTATGTGCTTGCCGAAGTATCCCATAATGCCGCTGGATTCTCCGTGGTACCTGTTTTCAGGAACAGGAGAGTTGTCCAGTCCACTATAATAATAGAACATTTGCAATACTTTTGTGAACACATTTTTATAATAACATTTCATGTCTATGTTCTGTCAAATAACTGACTTCAACGTATTTAGTGTGCAGTAGTCAGCCAATCAACATAAGTTAGTTTTCATTACATATTAGCGAATTTTGGTGTCTCGTATCGTGTGCCACTACCTCCACCTTCACAAATATTTCTTTTGTCGCAATAAAGAGGATATTTCTTTGCTTCCGGAGTAAAACGGTAAAATATTTCTATCAGTAAAGTAGCAAAATAAACATTTTACAAGCGATCGCGCGAGTGAAAATGAGTACATTTTCTCACTTTACTGATAAAATAGGTCACGGTTTTATCCCGAAAGCAAAGAAATATTTTTTATTTATTGTTAGCCACTTTAAAAACGTTGCATAAGCATATTTTTTATCTCATCGATGCGTAGTAATTGGATTAAGAATCAACTCTCAAGCGCTATGTTGGATTACAATAAATACGCCGTAAAATGTATTTTCAGGGGGCTGCTTCTATGAGCATGACACGAGCAGAACCCTGTTAAACTGTACATCTGTAGGGAATAATAACTCAAAAGGTAAATGCAATCTGGGAACAAACCCAACAAGTGAGATAGAGCTAGAGACGAAGAGATAGAGAAGTTGCAGCTGAGACCCAAACGTTATTCCGTTTAACTATGGCACTATACATTTCATGAAAAAACACCAATAATCCTTATAAAGTCAATGTGTCCCATTTACGACATTTCGTAGTCGAAGCTCACAATGGTAAAACTATTGTTGTGTCTGCAGGGCAATGGGGAGTTTGTGTGTTTTAATCCTGCTTTAGGAGCGTCGCAAAGCTTGTGAATTGTCGTAATGAGATTCACGTTGTATTTTTGTTTATGAGACGTATCAGAGAATGCATCAAAAAGCGTTTTGGGTTTCGGAAAAATATGGCTTAAATCAAGAGTGCATGACTTCAAACGACAGAAAGATGCACCTTTAAATTGTTGCTGAACAGAAATGCAAGAGAGAAATCTACATATAATGTTTGTTTAATCAGTTTTTTTTTGTATCTGTTCAATACAGATTTAAACATTATGGTTGATTCGATTACAATTACTACAATATGTGTGTTTGAATAACGTTGAAATTGAGATCGACCGTGTCGTTCACCTATTTTTAATAATTAAGATTACCATAAATAATTTCGAACAAGCTTTAGAAAATTCAAAATTATGTATGGCAAAGAGCACGACGTTAATTAAGTATTAACTTTTTTGCTTCATGTGGTTTTGTTGAAAAGGTGTCAAAGTGTCCGCGTACAATGCGGCACGCGATTCAAGCGTCACAGCTATTAAGTTCAAATGTTCCGTGATGAACATCAATAATTATTAGGTGGCATACATATTCCTACTGGTATTATGGTGTGCGTGTTTGAGTGTGCGTGCATTCGTGCGTGTTAGTGTGTGTGTGCTGAGTGCGTGCGTGTGTGCGTGTGTTTGTGTGTGTGTGAGAGAGTTCATATATAATGGAATGCAATAACAAGATACTTGTTGGCATGCATCAATAATATTTATCTTAAGCTTGCTTAAAAACGGAAACATCAATACCCGATGATTGTGATTATGTCGAAACTAGAATGTCTTCAATTGCTTTTTATGTATAGTTTTCTTCGAAAGGAATATGTTATTTAAAGATTGTTTAATGTAAATACAAACTTTTAATGTGAAATGTCATGTCTGGCGACTGAAATGCATCGATATATCTATATATAACACTGTTTTTAACACTTAAATCATGTGTTAGTAAAACATATATATTTTAAGCAAACCTCAATTTTCTTTGTCTGGTTTACAATCTTTCGGGACATAATTGCATTGCAATTATCCATTGAACACAAACAAATTTAGTTGATTTTCAGTACTTATTAAAAGACTATTCTATTTAACAAAAACTTGAGAACGTGATACGCTTGTGTCTGAGTGTTATGACGTTTGATATTGTTTACCTCGTTCATCCTAAATTAATTGCTCATTCAGTCGCTAAGTGTATCGAGAATATTAATCGAAATTTTGAATCAATATATATGAATAGTTTGTATTTGACACTGAAGCTAAAACAAACAATAATTTGCGGATACAAATTAAAATAGTCAGATTAAGTTTGATTTTCTGCTGAAGTATTGTCTTATTCTTTTCATCAATACTTGACTTAAATTTAAACATGTTCATTCAATGCGCTTTTAAAACCGTTTATTGACAGTGTTAATGGGCTAACATAGGAAACTCTGTGGACAAAGCAACGTCATGACGACAAAATTATAACGTCAGTATATATAATAGCACAAATTATCCATAATTCTACTGTTATTGTTCACATTTTGAAACATTAAATTAATCATACTTAGACCATTACATAATTAGACCACATATCACCAGTCGACCAATCAGAGCAAGACCAAGTGGTGCATACTAGTATATCCCACATTTGAACATTGAGTCATTGGTCGAGCTGATCAGTGGTCTAGTAATTGGTTTCCGAACTTCATTATTGGCCACGATTCAATAACAAAACCTTAAAGTGTATTAAACTTTACTTATATATTCCACATGATTTTAGTTGTGTTTATAATACACTATATATGAATAAGATGATAATCCTTCACACTAATTGAATATAAGCATTTCGTTGAGCTATGTTGGGGAATAAACATGATGGAAGAATATTAATGAAAAACGCAAAATTAGTTGAACAAGTATATGGCTCCACCGTTTCGTATCCAGTTGGGATATTAATACTGTATAATAGAAACACCACAATCGATAGCATGATAGTTCAAACGAAACGTCGTTAACGAAGCTTATGTGTCTGAATTTCACAGATATATTTGCACAACAAAACAAGTGTATAGCAATTCCAAAACAAAGTACAAAACTAACAAAAGAAAACGAACTTCAACGCATCAATATAAGCTCATTAAATATAACCGTACATGAACAATATTGCAGAATGGAAAGACATAGGGCTTAATCTTCAAACCGTCATTGTACAGTTCATTTAATGGTGGGGTCAACCTGACATGCTGGTTTACAGCGAGTTCAATGACTGTTATATAGAGTGTCTCAAAATCAAATAATTTTTCAACCCATGAATATACCAAGAACGTTTCATTATGTTCCCTTGCAAGCATCGTGTGTATGTAATTGTTTTATTGATAGTGTTTTCGCTATTAAAACAACCCTACGCCCGTAACACTACCATAGGTCGTAAAGTTCAAACAGTCATAGTTAAGTTCATGTTATGGTGGGGTTCAATCTGGAGTGGTCGATTAAGGTTCACAAGGAGTTTAATGTCTATTATATACAGTGTGTCTAAATCAAATAATCATTCAACCTTACAAAGTACATTTCCTGATTCTCCTTTGAAAGTATCGTGTCCATTTCCTTGTATACATCTGTTTTATTGATTGTATTATCGGTCTTAAAACAATCACAAGCCCGTACGAAAACGAATTAAATATCAATTAATTGAATCGTATTCACGCTTTATTGCTTCAATCAATGGCAACGTTCTGTGAATATATTTGCAAAAGTTAAGTGTTTGTTTTTTACAGCGTTACCTCTCTCGATTAAAGAACACGCATGGTTCAATCAATATTTAAATGGTTAAATGAAAACATTTCAATGATAATGACTTGTGAAGATAATACAAAGTTGCTATATTTATCATGAAGACATATATCAGCGTATTTGTCTATTTAATGATGTTCTTTATGGTACTTAATTTTACTTTGTCGTTAAAGCTAAAACATACTAATTATCACTTACGGCGTTGAAGTTACACTCATTTGTTTTCTAAAGTACATGTTTATTGCTGATAAATTATTAAATTGCTTCCAAAATTGACCAATATTGACACAATAAACGCTGAAAGTGTGAAATAACTGACAATTTCAAATACGAAATTATACAATAGTTAAAAGGTCGGTGGGGTAATAAATAACTTAACGTAAACACCGAAAATATTAATTAACATTTAGAATAATAAACTTGTTAAAATATAAATATTTCATGTATTATCTCTCACTTTAAGATGAATTGTTAAATTATGTTTTGTATATTTGTGATCAAGTTTTGTTTTAAAATACTTAAACATAATACATGTATTTTGTATATTTTCTCATTAGTAAGCTCTTTCTTATAATAGCTGTAGAAAAAATAACTGAGGCTAACCTTTAACCCTTTGCATGCTGGGAAATTTGTCGTCTGCTAAAATGTTGTCTGCTAAATTTCTAAAATTAGCATTTTCTTCGATTTTTTTTTCAAAAAATACTATCAGAATAGCAAACAGTTTGGATCCTGATGNTATATTGGTATGTATGTATGCATACACTGTATAATTAATGTAAATATAATAAATACACATCTTATTTATTAAATTACACATATTAACGAAGAACTGAAACATGAAATAACGAACTATATTTATTTTTTAACGTTTATTTTAATATTAACAAACCTTAATCAAGAACATAAATACCTGTTAATTGTCCGGTACAAAAAGGTAACACCATATGTGGAGTTATTGCAAAAGTAATTTGCAATAGCGTCAAACGTGTATCCATTGTCGCGATCAATGTAATTACAATAATTCTACAAGAAAAAAGCTCATGAAAGCCACATCCAGAGATTTATTCATCTCTGGTGGCAGCAGAACTCGTTGTAATTTGTATGAATACGAATGTCGGCTTCTTTTATTAACGATCGATTGAGCCTGGCAGCTCTACTCTCCTGTGCTTAGATTGAAATTATATTTAGTGTTGTATTGGTCTCATTAGATCCAATAACAATCTGCTTCAAAAGTGACTTCTTTTTTGGGGTTAGTTAAGTTTAAATACTTACTGTTTGAGTGGTTATCAGATCTAACCTCTAACCTCTAATTTAGAAAATAAAATCCCACAAAGACAAATGTGTATAATTTGAAAGTTAAATAGCGCTTTGTTTTTCCAATGCAGTATTTTTACTTGTTGCAAGGCATTCCATAACACTTTATATATGTTATTTATAATACATATACGCCGTTTTCTAAACTAAACGAAACTTAAATTATTAACTGTCTCTCAGAACGAACAAAATATATCAGCACTTTAACAGTGTTTTCCTCAAGTCCGCACTTTTAAATCTAAAACTGATATTATATTCAAATAATGGTCAGAACATCAAATAAACATATAAATAGCAACATAATGTGTTTGTCTTTATAAACAGTACATACTTATGGCTGAGAGTAACAATTACTCGTCACGGTTGTTTGCAGAAAAAAATCCATTGATCGAAAAAGAGATGTTTCAACGGTCAAAACATTTTCTAGGTTTTGACCCGTGACCAAGCAAAAGTGACAGGCTGGTCATCAAGCCGTAATTTCATTTTAATGATATTAAATGGATTTTTTGTTTAGTGACTACTTAATTAAAATATTGTCCCTGTTGTCTCATTTTATATAATGTTACGGCATTGTTCAATATGTAAACATGTTTACAATAACAAATGCAAACGTTTGCAAGAATGAATGAAGAGCGAACAAATAAAAAGATGGTAAATTTAATAAAAATATGTATTTGTAGGTTCCGTGCAGTGCTCCTGATAATAACCCTATGCACACATTTTAAAATTTAAGCTGTGTTAACGACATCCGTTTAACGTGAAATATGACGTTACCGCTTAAAACTGTTACTCTTTTCAACCTTTCAGTCTACGTTTATTCAGAGCAGTTAAGACTGAACATGTGTGGGATGTTTTAATTTTTTTTTTAACAGAGTCGATAGTTTCTAGAACAATATTGATATTAATCTTGACAAATACCGGATGATCATCAAACAAAACCTGTAACAATAGATGAGTTGCTGCACTAAATAACATGTTCCCATCAATTGTCAGATACACTGTTCAAATTACAGTGAAGCTGTTTCACATGTATTAGACGAACCATTTACAATCAAAGATCATAGAACAACTTATGACAAAGTAAATTCTATCGTTTCGTTTAAGACAATAACATAGAAGCATTTGAGAATCCAAACACATTTCTGTTTTATTGAAACTATTTTATAACGTGGACAATCAACAAAATATGTGTAAATGTTAAATGGTTTACATGCACCTACGGTTAATTGCATTTGAATCATGGGAAAAAACAATCAGACATAAACGCCTATGCATAGTGTCCATTGTAAATTGATAACAATTTATCATATTTTACATATACTATTTTATATTATGATTAAAGTTAGAGACTCATACTTGTATTAGTTTAGAAAAGAAGGTTGCCATGATGACTACTCCATGTATTGTAGATAAAGAAATAGTGTACAAAGACAAGTACATACTTCAAAATCAAATTATTTTTCTGATCAGATTGCTGAAAACAGGGATAAGCCCAAAAGTATATGGCAGCATCTGAAACAACTTGGCTATAAATCTGGTAAAGCTGGAAATGATAATATCGTATTAAATATAAGATGAAAACTGCCACAGTCCTAAACAGGTAGCCTCTCATTTTAACAATTTCTTTACTACAGTTGCATCAAAGCTTCTTGAAAAGTTACCTACCCCCACTAAATTGTTTGATTTAAACTCTCATGCCTTGTTAGATTTTTACAGAAATAGAAATGTTAGTAATAGAAAATTTGTCTTAAAACATGTTTCTGAGTCTTTTATTTTCAAAGACCTATGTGATATCATGAAACCTAAAACTTTCCAAAAGCACTGGTCTAGATGAAATTCCTGCCAGATTTTTAAAGGATTCTGCTAGTTTTATGAAAATACCTGTTACTTTTATTGTAAATTTGTCTATTTCTGAAAACTGTGTACCTGATAGTATGAAGGAAGCACGAGTGAAACCATTGTATCAGAAAGGTAGCAATCTTGATGTTAGAAACTATAGACCAGTTAGCATTCTAAGTATTGTCTCAAAAAATTTGGAAAAAGCTATTTTTACACAGCTTGAAAAGTATTTTGTAGATAATAATTTATTGTATGAATTACAGTCAGGTTTAAGAAATTCATTTTATACAGACACATGCCTTGTTCATTTAATGGACCACATTAGAAATAATAATGCCAAAGGACTTTATACAGGAATGGTTATGTCAGACCTACAGAAAGCGTTCGATACGGTAGACCACAACATTTTATGTGGCAAATTAAAAATAATGGGTATTGAAAATACTGATTGGATCTTGTCTTATTTATCTAGAAGAAAGTCAAATGTATGTGTAACAATGTTTTTTTTTCTAAATTCGAACCTGTTACTTGTGGCGTACCCCAGGGTAGTATTCTGGGACCACTTCTAGTTTAATGTTATGCAAAGGATATGATTATTAGTATTGACCCTGATTGTAACTTGATCTTATATGCTGATGATAGTGCTATCTTGTATGCTCACAAAGACCCAAATTTTATCTCTGATAAATTAAGCAGGGTCATGGATTCTTGTTCAGACTGGTTAGTTGACAATAAATTATCCCTACATTTAGGGAAGACTGAATGTATTTTTATGGATCAAAGAGAAAGTTAAAACAACTGAAAACTTTTAAAATTGAATGTAATGGGCATAAAATCGAACCCACGACTGCTGTAAAATATCTGGGTGTTAGTATTGATAACACATTATTTGGTGAAAATATTTTTAACAACATTGTTAGTAAAGTAAACTCTCGTCTTAAATTAATGTATAGAAATGCAAAGTCTTTAGATACAAGAACTAGAAAATACGTATGTGCTGCCTTGATTCAGTGTCACATTGATTATGCTTGTTCCTCTTGGTATCCTAGTTTAAATAAAGGGCTAAAAGACAAATTACAGATATGTCAGAATAAAATTGTTAAATTTATTTATGGAATGGGTCCTAGAGATAGTATTAATCAATGTATCCTGTCAGATATGTCATTGCTTAATGTTGAAAATAGAAAAGAGCAATTAAGACTGAACCATGTATTTGAAATTGTTAAAGACAAGTGCCCATCATACTTGAAAGAAATTTTTATCTATGTTAAAGATACTCATTCACATGCAACAAGGGCAAATACATTCAATTTTAAAGTGCCCAAATGCTATGGTTAAGGAAATGTTACCTTTTACTACAGTGCAATTAGTGATTGGAATGCTTTGCCAGATACAATAAAAAAAAATTGATAATAAACATGAGTTCAAATTAGCTGTTAAGAACCATCTATTGTGCTTAGCTAAAGCACTTTAATTGTACTCATTAGAATATTTGTGATCGAGTCATCATGGCAAACATAATATATTATAGAAACATGATTGTAACAACTTACATGTATATTCAATAATCATTAGGGACTTATTGTTTATTTTGTGTAACTTTCACATAGGATTATATTTTAGTAAGTATAACCTAACTGGACCCAATTGGAAATAAGCTTTAGGGCTTTCATGGGCAATCCTAGGTTTTTAAACTATATTATCCATGTTATTTCATTTTACATACATAGTTTCCCAAAGTTGTGAACTTGTTTCTATAACATATGTAATTACCAGTCTATGCTGAGTCTGTGATGGTAAATATATGTGACATACATGTTTAACTGTGATATTTTAGTAATATTTAAAATAACATTAAATCATATTTAAAGTGTGAGGTAGTTGCTGATCTGTTCCCTTCAAATCTTATTTGAGGTGATACGCCTTCTTAAGATTTTTTTTATTTTGTCGCACTTTTGTGTTCTCTTCATGGTCAAATCTTATTTCATATTATTTGTATGGCAGTATTTAGACCACAGGGTTTGATCAGCAGCAATCTCTTAAATTCTTTTAAGTAATACTTATTATGTAAATTTGATGATAACCTGTATAATAACCCTTACTCTGTGTTTTAACCTGAATAACAATCAATCAATCAACAATATTAACATAATTCAAAGGTGTCAATACTCTTTACAAACAATTGTAATTTTCATAACTTAAGATGCATGCATATTTATAAGAACACAGTGTAGTGTACATTATTTTTTTTTTCAAGTTAAAGCAGATAAATTGTTTAATTTACGAGCTTTAAAAACATAGTTTTCTCCGCCTTAATGATTGTTTAATTTAATATAAGACTGAATGGCTAAGTTAAAATGTAATGATATGAATTCCATGTTCTGTTGTTTCCCACTGAAATGTCTATCATTAGTTGACAAATAGTAATTCCTGTACAAGTTTTCATTTTTAGTTTCGAACATTATCTGAAATCAAACTTCATTATATTATTAAATACATAAATATTGTATTGAACTGCCATTATTTCAACATGTTAATTGTTAATATTAAATTGTATGTGTTGTCAAACAAAATACGTTGAATTGAATCCTTATTGATACGTACCTAATGAAATAAAATGTATCTGCCACAATCCACCAATATTCATAGACGAAATGCGTTTTATGTAGGCTTAAAATAATGTGTTGTTATGGGGCAGACGTTCTAAAAAGAATGTTTTCACCTCCGTGCATCATTAATACGGAAACGCATGCACTATGCGCACAGATTTGCATTCATTCTCTCTCCTCAATTATGCAACCAGGTATTAATTCTACGGATATGAATTCAATATGTATAGAGCGTTGCTCCCGAAGGACAGTTCATCGGGTGTGTTCCAGTACAATAAAAATGCATACAGTAGCTTAACATGACGTGTGATTGATCGAACCTTGTTAGATTAAAGTAAAATAAAAATGTTCAATCAGTCTTTTGCATTTTAACATGCGTTGGAATATTATAACCCCTCCCCTCTACAAAGTACAGGGGATATAATGGATTCACCATAAACGTCTGTTCGTATGACTGTCCGTCTGTAGATCTGTCCGCAGACCGTGAGAATCGAATATAACCGGAGAAGTTCTCCTACAATTTTTAAAGTACAACATTTAAAATTACATACATGTTGTTATGATTGAAAACGCTGTGCGTGTGCAATTTGTATCACTGTAAGTTGCACATTACAAATAGTATGTGCTTTTGTATGAACTCTCTTCAAGATACTAATTATTATTAACTATCTGATAAATACAGATTTGAAACAACACGGATATGAGGCTATCTACTTAGTTACATTTTATCGTGACGCTGGGGTCAAAAACTGGCCACCTTCACAGTTTCAAAGATCTAACAAAAAAATAAGCCCTTTAAGCAAAATCAAAATAGAATCTTTAAATGTTTTAATGTGTATTATAACAGCTGGGTTTCGAAAAGCATTGATTTGTCTATAAATAAAAGGTTTGTAACAAGTGTTGCTTTGACAGAAGAAATAGAATATTAAAATATCACAATATTATTTCTGATGTGTGTCAATCATTTCGAAATTCAAATACTTATACAAGCCTTTCATTAGTAAAGGTCAATAGAACACAACCGGATCGAAACGATTTATTGTAATATAAAGCCCATCCTATGTTCAGGGCTAAAGTACCTCATTTGCTTGTATCTTTGTGTTATGCCGTTCGATATAGTTTATCTTGTGAAACTACTTTTAGTAATTGCTCGCTCTGTAGCGAACAGAATGAAGGGATTTCAAATTAATACCTTTTAATTCGTTTGTAACGGAAAAGAAGCAAAAGCATATACATGATAAAAGTTTATTTGCTGAAGAAGTTGTGACTTATTTATTTGATAATTACATGTATTGAAACAAGTTCAGTCCATGTATTAAGCTGAATCAAACAATCTAAGTCATTTTTGTCCTGGACAAACGAAGTTCAATACAATCCACCACAGTTGCACACGGCTAAGCCGATTATTGAACTGAAACAGGCACGAAACGTTAATAAATATTTAGAATATAGCAAATTTATCAACTAACATATTAAGCAAGGGCAGACGAATTCCTGAGTACCGGTATATATATATTTTTAATTACTTCCATTTTATAGTTTTATAATCCCTCAATCGTTAGTCGTTCTGATTAAAAATAAACCAAAATGTATATATTAGTATATAGTCGTTCCATCTCTGATGAAATTTCTTACATGTATTTACGTTTACATGAATGTTTAAAATATGTCGAGTTCTTGCTGAATTGCGAACATGAACCCTTTTTATGGGTTTGCATGAAGCGGACAATATTCCACTGATATTTCATTACATGAGATGCTTTATTTCTGTCCATATGTCAGTAACGGTGCATGGCTACCAGGAAGTACACAACCTGCGGAACTGGCGTTGCTATATAATCAGTTTTTTTTATAATTGTCTTGCATAATTGACTTATTCATTGAACAGTCGTTCTAAATGAAGATATAAATACCACAAGTATCCAGTGGCATAGCACAAGACAAAAATTAAATACGAATACAAATTAATAAAAGCTGAGTTTCAGCATTTAAACGACCCCAACCTTGGCTTATATATATATTTATAAAATAATAAAGCAAATATACATCATACCAACACGTGTTCTATGATATTAGTAATGTTCATAATAACTAGCTATTAAACATAGCCTGGACAGTATGATGTTGTGATCCGTTATACGGATCATAATTCAAAATCATTGTCTTTTGAAAGAGTGAACAATAATGTTGAACTTTTTAAGTATACATTTTTGTAGGAAAATGACTTTCCATTTTAAATTTTCCATTTTCTAGTTTATGCAGTTAGCAACGAAACATAAGTTGAAACATTCTATACCGATAATGCGTGGTATCTAGAAGGGATACAAACGTAAACCAATCTGGCATTGCGAGCAAAGATTGTTCATTAATGTGTATGTATGTATGTGGATAACGGATATATCTGTACATAAACAATATGTAAATCATTACCCATTTTCAGTTTATCATTGAATTGTTTGAAGTGGTTGGTGTCAACCCTGACCTAATGGATAGGGAGTTGAACGACTTTTATTATTTATTTTGTCTCTTAATCAAACAGTCATTCAATCCGCCGTTACACACAGCACGGTTTCTGACTAGCCTTTGTAAGCATCTCTTCAATTTCCTTGAATGTATGATTGATTTTAATATAGCTTCAAACAAACAATTTCAAGCTCGTAACGACAAGTAATACAATAATTATTCATCCAATCGCAAGACCTAATGCAGACTTACTGTCAACACTTGAGAATCAAAGGACATCTGAAACCTTTAGTTCAACATACAAAACAAGAACCCAATTTAAAATAACGGTAACTTCGTCAGGAAAACTATATCTATTTAATGATTAATCATAACGATTTAATGATCAATTTTCACTAACTATTCAGAGGGTAGAGTGTTTTCTCACGTCTCAAGTTACTGCTATGGGCATTTGCTCAAATCCTCAATTGTTTGATCCATCCAGATAACGTGTATTTTGGACAGTTACAATAAAACATATTGAAAAAGCTTTAAGATATATTTAAGAATCGATATTGTGGAGAACGACTCAACATGATAATCTTGACAAATACTGTCATGGTCGTATGATAAAACATTTAGCCATGGCTCAATTGCAGCACTTAGTATCATGTTTCCAGTAAATATATAATGCACTGTTTGGATTGCAGAGAAGCTGTCTCAAGTGCATTAGACGAACCTTTCGAAATAAAAAAGCATAGAACAACGTTTTAAAACTGTTAATTCGACCATGTCATTAATTACAATGAAATTAATGAGTTTGAAGAGAAATAATTTTCCTTATTTAGTTACTTTATTTTATATCGTTCTAAATCAATTGTCTCAAATTATATACGACTAACTTCACTTGACCAACTTGCAAAGGTCAATCAGCCAGAATAAGTTTGCCATGTAAATTAAATTAAAACAGAATGAACGCAGAAATTTTTATCTCTGCTATTGAAAAAAAATAGTCATCGTAAGTATCATATTAAATAAGAACTCGTTCTATAAGTCGAAACAATGCAAAGGACCACAATAATAAGAATCCGAAGTCCAATACGCATGTTTATAACATAGAAAACCGCATTGGGCCAAATTGAATGGATTATGCCATTGAAACATTCTAATGTTCATCCTTTCTATCGATTTATACAAACAAAACTTATTATATATCTGCTGTATAAAGAACAAAGTGCTTGAACTTAAACATTATTACACTATTTACACAATGTTATTGTCAAGTGTGTGTTATTTTATATTGAAATATCACACCGATATACGCAACGTATGATTGTGTGTTACCACGACTGCAGTTTCACGCATTGTACCTTATTGCAAGAGGTAAGATGTGGCTTCTATAGTGTATATGTCACGTGATCATGATTATTATCATCATTTTATTATTAGAGGTACGAAAATCACAAATGTACTTTTCATATTAGACTGACCATAGCATTATTAATATGTGTTTAAGTGAGATAACCCCTCAAATTCAAAATTCGCAACCCTCCCTATAAATGAAAAAAGTGCAAGAAGAAATAGTGTTGGTATAAATACGCATTAATATTTATTCAGAAAACAATTGTCAAACAAGGTAGTGAGCAAAAATGCAAACAAAGGAAACCAACGATACCTGATAACTGAATTAACTCAAATACCATGTTTAAATATCAATTTTAGAAAAACATACTGACAATATTATGATGCAATATTCAAGTTACTTAAAATTAATCACCTCACAATAGTTGGAGGTAATGAATTATTAAGGGTACCTCTATCTATACAAAAATGCGCATTTTTTATTGATTGAAGCCAGTAGCATACATATGAAATTGTATATTTAAACAAAAACATTTAATTCGTGTAATATGCAATCAAAATACTTGTTAATATCTAAATAAAACATGAACTTAACAACTCTTTAATGTTTACATCAATAATTAAACAATAACAAACTGATATCAAATTGTTTTAAAAGAACCATTTTTTAATTATCACGGGATTAATTGTATTTTAACACTCTTTTTCTATCAAATTATGGACGAAAATGTGTAAACTGCAAACTCTTCACTAAACAGTATGGGAGTTATACAATAACAAAAACGCTATGATATGAAATGATATCGGTTAAATATCAAGAATGGGTGATTTTCGCAAATTTCACAATATAGTAACTACACAGACATTTTTAATTATGTAATCGTCATATCGATTTATAACACAATTCAGCAAACTATTCAAATTAAACAAAAACGATAACACACTCGCTATCCATAATTGCTTTTCGTATATGATTTGTAACAAGATAGATTTCCAACTTTTCATCAAAGTATTGGCGTTTATTGGTCCATTTAGCGGGTTCTACAAGACAGACTGTGCTAATAACAGACATACGTACTGAATAATAAAAATTCGTACATGCCCGACGATTGTATATCTTTTATTGAACGTTTTCCTATTCATTCTTCCATAGTTACTAGTTAGGCGTATGGCTATCCTCTCCTATTATACAGTGTACGGACAAGGAAACCATAATATGTACTGAAAGTAAATACACACTAATGTAGGTGATAAAAAAAAACATACGTACGATTGTTACTAAAAACTTGTTGTATTTAAGAAACGAAATAGGCTAGATATTCGAAACACTTCCTAGAAGTGAAATATGCCATTTATGGACTTAATCCAGAACTTTTACAAGAAATAAAAAAATTAGCAAGTAAGCAAACATTTACCTTATTGGAGTACTAAATGCGTTTGCTGTTTTGTCATTTGAGTAAGGTATTATTTAAAAAAAAAATGCTTTCTGCTTCAAATTTTTATTTAAGAGCATACTGCATTTATCGACTGTTACCGAAATGGTCTTTATATTTCCATCTCTACATTTAGTATACTTTTTATGTAAAGCCATCGATATTTGCTCAATTTATAAATATATGTTAAGCAACTCTTAAATGAGTACGGAAATACCAACTTTTGAATATAGCATGTTGCAGTTAAAGATCAGTACACTTTTCAAAACACTTAAACACAAAATTATGTATAATTTTATAAATACCTGTCAATTGTCCGTTACACATTGGCAACAATACTGGAACAAATATTGCAAAATTAATTTTCAAAAATGCCGAACACATATCCTTTGTCAGTAGCATGGTAATCACGGCTTAAATAATTAACTGAACATTCTAAAAATCTCGAGAGTCAGTATTGAAGAAACATTAGCGATACCAGTCATAACTGAACTGTTTCCACTTAATGTTAATATGAACGCCTGCTTCCTTTCACAACAATCGATCTAATTTATAGGATACAGCCCTCACATAAAAATCAAATCAAATATAACGTTTATACTACAGCTACAACAGTTAATGTCATCTCTCTAACGTTAAAAGATTTCATTGTATTGGGATTTTAGTCTGTTTTAAGGAGGTTTAAACCTAACCTGTGGCCCAGTAATATTTTAAAATATCTAAGAGTAAGTACTTCTATACATATATACATCGTGATTTTATGTTTCTAAGATGCCGCTTCATTTTCTGTCACCAATATTAAGACATCCGAAATGAAGCTTCTGTTTTGAATGAACTAAAACATTGATATGGAATTAGATAAAACTGTCAAGCAGACAAATACCACATTGTACATGCAAGCTTATTAAAAACCCATATATATATATAAATATGAATAGGAACCATTTAAAGATCTAAAATGTTTCCAAATTAGGTAAGTGATAAGAAGCAACGCATTATATATTGTATCGCAAGTCATATTAGAAAAAAAGGAAGCGACGGAATACACTATTTTTAAATACATTTTCGTTATCAGAATTGATACCTTTGGACTGAGGTCATGACAATTTTCATTGACTTATTAATTTATAAAGTAGTACATGAACATTGGAACCATCAATTGATCTGATTTTTTTCCAAATAAGATAGGTAATCAATAACAGCGCAATTAATAGTGTATAACATGTCATAGAAGAACAAAAATAAACAAAGTAACAGCAATTTTAAAATAAATGTTTCGTTATGATGAGGACATAGAATATTAGGATACTTAACTTATGACTGAGTTAGTGATAATTTGCAATGTATTTTAATTTAGTGGTAATATATGATCAGCTACAGATTGAATTTGTTTTGCTCTTACTAGAAATTAACAAATAATCAATTAATTAAAAAATATATACAGTTAAGACAGTTGAGGAAGTAATGGCCAACGTAATACATTTTCCATGTAGACGAATACACGAATCAGTCTATAAAATAAATGAATAAAACAACAGCTGTTATCCAAAGCAATACAATATATAAATATGTTATCGTCCGACATTTAATGTTTGAGATAACTATTTTGCCACGCCTAAAACCTAGATCGATATGCAATTTAAATAGACCACTGTTTTTCGAAATCATAATAAACATTTGATAAAAACCAAACAAGTCATGTAAACTAATCTATGTAAATGTTTGTTTGCGCAATGTTGGAGACTTCTTCAATGCATTTTCGTCTAACATTGTTTACGATTAAAAATTATGGGGTCGTTATATTGTGTCTTTCCTGTGGTTTAATTAATTAGTGCTGTTTCCACGTCGCTGTATACAATATGATTGAACATTTATATAAATAATGTGATATTGATTAACATTATGATTACTGATTCATTTTGATGTATGAATCGTAATAAAATATGTTTTATTTGCAAACGTTGTAGAATGCTTTAAAAAGTGAGTACACATGTTGTTTTATTGGTGGATATTGCAAGTTTCTAATCGGTTATAAAAACCTGGATTGATAATTTAACAAAAACGCATTACGGATTTTTTTTCTGATAATTGTCCATGCGTAAAGTCGTGATCCTGATTGCATTGAAACAAAAACACTGCCCCTGACCCAACGAAAACTGCCAAAAATTGTTTTAAAAAGACAGATAAGTACTTGGAAAACTGCGTCATGTGTTTGAAACTTTATTTTTTATTTTTATAATTAGGCTGAACAAAAACATAATCAGAACATAACACTTAAATTAACGTGAACGATCTTTAGTTGTAACGCGTGGAAGAAATACAAAGTACATGTAGTTGTATTAAATAAATATGTTTTATGAAATAAAAGCGTTTTCATTAATGTATATCTCCTTCATAGCATTAAGTTTGCTGCGACATTGGTAAATTTTGACGTTTTATACAAGTTAGCAAATGTAATAAAGCATGTTTTGTGATTGTCCCCCAATAATTGTTGGGCCTAAGGACAAACATTTAACAGCCCTGATACAATTTTCGCTATTTGTCCAGGGGCAAAAATGAACGTGTCTACCATACAGTGGTGTCACTCTGTCCATTTCAATACGATGTAAATGAAAAATGAAACGCAATCAGGAGAGAAATTCCAATCAACTCGCGCTAATTAAGGCAAGAGATCAATTACCTCTACAATACATGAAGATGCATACAACACAAAACAAATCGTGAACAAATAATTAAAGCAGGGGTCACCGCCTTAGAACGGCGAATACCATGCATGTGGTTAAAACATGTGGTTGAAAAAGAACAAATGACGCATAAAACCTAACACTTAGCCCAGCACATATCACTTAAAATGGAAGGTACACTATTTACAACACAGACATTACGCAAAAGAAACCAAAAACACCAAAACGATTCATGCTGCGGTCACCGCCTAGGCGCGGTCAATTAAAAGATGATTAAACCGGTTGAATGATGCGTTAAACCTCACATTTAGCCCTTAATTAATCACTAGCGTACATGTTTAAATAAACATTCGTTTAATTTAAATTAAAAGCAATAAATAAAAGATATTTAAATTCGATTAACTTGCATTTTAATTACTCAATGGTAAAAAATGCAGCAGGCCAATCGAATATAACTTTCAATGCACGGTGAAATAAAATAAAACTCCTTCCCGTTTTCAAGGTTTAAGAATTTAGCATCTTAAAATAGAAGGTGTATATGGATTTCTGAGACAACCACTATTCACTAATTTCAGAGCGTTTTCATGAAGATTTAATACTGTTTGTCATGCTGAAATGCTTGCTCATTAGCCTGTCGTGCGTTTTGTGCAGGAGCTGTTGTAATTGTAAGGATTTTGTTCTCCTTGCAAACATTGCTATCATGTTTTTGAGTTACTAACAGAGAGGTACGTAATTCGTTCGATTCTGGAATTAAGTCTACTTAAATGACGCAGTGGTTTATACTTGAACATGAATAAGTGTCCAAGTGGCTGTAATGTGATGTATTTGTTTGACATTATAATACACGTATAGTCTGCGTTTGCCCAGTATTTCAGTTGAGATACATTGATATACATATGTGGTCATGTGTGGTTCATTTTCAAAACAATAAGAACTTTTGAGAACATGTTGCTTTCGCTGCCAAATCATCAGAATTTCATACACCTGATTAGACTAAATATAAATGTTACATTTTTTAATGCTACAAAAAAAACGCATCTTGCTTTAAAAGAATGTCGAGAGATCGTTACATAGTACTCCGTGATTTAATTGTATAGAATATTATAAATCTAATCCGTATTTAAGTTCTAACAATTATGCTAGTGCTTAAAGTTTAGTGTTCATCAATGTGAAATATTTCACATACCAGATAGCCCTCCTGCGTGCCAGAAAAAAATGTAAAGTAAATAACTTAAGTAATCTCATCGAAACCTTCAATAAATATGAATCGTTTGAAGCAATGGAATTTGAGCCTCACAAAACAGCAGGAACATTAGGCCAGTATTCCATGATCCTCCATAACCAAACAATCAATGTTCATTGCGACATCGGATACCGTTGCCTGTTCGCTGAATGCGCATATCAAAGGAATATTGTTTGATCCTGGCAAATATTAGCAATATTTTATTAAATAGTTGTTTTCCGGAAATTCATTCAAAACGTTATTTAATCGGTGAAAGATATATAAAAAAACTGCACTCTAAAAATCCATTCGAAAGTCTAATTAAAGTTATAAATTGTTGTGCCGGGTAGCTCAGTGAATGCAGTACACGTATGATTAAACATAACACTACACCTTTAAACCGTCAAACCACGTACCAAATGCTCAACAAGTTCACTGGCCTAATAACTTACTTTATTATTCCATTTAAGAGACACGCGATAGTTATTTTAAGAATATCAATGACATTCTGGATATCGTGATTAATTGATTTTGAAATCTTCAAAATATGCACCTAAAAAATCTTATTGTCGAGCGTTTCAGTTTCATTTGCCTAAATCTCAAGTTATGTTATATAAAACAATGCCGTAACTACTTACAATCCAAAATATATTAAACAATTTAATAAATACCTTTTGTTTGAGCTATTAATGTTAGGTTCATAGCGAACAATACATTTTACATAGAGGTCCAAATTTATGTTCTTGTTTGTAATTGCAAGAATTATGTTAAATCAGCCCTTTCGTTATAACATTGCGGAAATAAAAACACATTTTCTGCAGACTCGTGTATGTGATAAAAAGACCAATTAAATTAAAACCACATATTGAAGGGAAACAACATGATCAACTAACATTAACTTAGTGTGACATCATTTACTTATGTTCGTAAATAAACATAAATAATAATACCCTTTGACTTAAATCAAATACCACTGATCACTTACGGTTCAGTGTTATTGATTATACATACTTTTGCATTATGCAATTATAAGCACTTTATAATAATGGGTGTATTCTTGAACGTTAAACAATTGAATACATTTTCAATATAAGTTTGAACGGAGCTATCACACATATATATGTATATACTTATACTTAATAACTAAATCTGAACTGTGAAATACTTAATCATGCTGTTATGCAGGTCACATTTATGGCTATCCATCAAGTGTTTGTAAGTAGGTGGATTACGGATATATCTATGCAAAAAAAACAAGAAGTATATAAAAGCTCCAAAACAATCAAAAGGAAATACATAAATACGTAACATTTAATAGTGACGCATCGCTCAAAACAGCGTACAATATGTAGAAATATAAGCAATTTTCCGTTTATCATTGAACTCTTCGTTCAGTGGTAGTGTCAACCCTGACCTGATGGATTGGGATTCATGAGGAGTTCAACGATTTTCATTATTTATTTTGTCTTCAAATCAAACAACCTGCCGTTACACACGGCACGGTTTCTGACTAGCGTTTGTTAGCACGTCTTCCATTTCCTTGAAAATTATAATGCGTATTCAAATGTATGATTGATTTTTATTCAGCTGAAAACAAAACATCTCAAGCTCGTAACGACAAGTTATACAATTAGTATATATTGAATCGTATGTTTGGTAAATTACGCCCATCAATGGCAATGGACAAGAAACATATGTGATTTAATAGGTTATATTTCTATAGTTTATTTATTCATATCGCGTGTTAATATAGTGAAATTTCCAGAGTAAAGCTAGAGTTAAATCTTCTCAAAAAAAGAAGAAATTTCACTGTTATCAGAATTTACTAAATGTCATGTTGCCGCAGCAAGCTGTAATTCTGCTGCTCAGGTTCATATCAAACCAAAGAAAAAGTAAAATTAAATTTGTATGCAGTTCTCGTTAATCTGGAATGCGATTGCAAGTGTGAATTGGTTCTTCATATTTAAAGAACGACTTTCAACCGGTTAAGACCACCAATGCATTTGCCGTTCCAACATAAAGAAGTGAAACTCCAGAAACTGCAGGCGTTAAACTTATATTCATTCATAAATATGTTAACTCTTGTGTTGTTAGTATTGTCCTTTGTGGTTAAGGCCTTATAAAGGTTGTACGGGTCTCTCACAGAATTTTTGCTGTTGCTAATACAAAATTCCTTTATTTCAGATAACTCTCGAATTCGCAAACATCGCTATACATGAAAAAGTGACAGAAGAAATATTGTAGGAATAATTACGCATGACGATTTATTCAGAAAACGATTGTCAAATATTTTAGTGTGCAACAATGCCAACATAGGAAACCAACGATACCTGATAACTGAATGAACTCAAAAACCATATTTAAATATCGATGGATTTTAGAAATACATACTGACAACATTATGATGCAATATTCAAGTTAATTATAATTGATAACCTCACAATACAAAGGTGGTACAAAAATGTGCATCTTTATTGAATGAAGCCAGTAGCATACATTTGAAATTTAATATTTTAAAAATACATTTCATTTTTGTAATATGCAATCAAAATACTTGTTATATCTAAATAAAACATGAACTTTAAAACTCTGTAGTGTGACCATCAATAATTTAACAATAACCAACAGATATCAAATTATTTCAACAAAACCAGATTTTAATTATCGAGAGTTTAATTGTATTTAAACATTATTTTTCTATCAAATTATGTACAAACATGTGTAAACTGCAAATACAAAATGTACTTCACTAAACAGTATGGGAGGTATACAAAAACAATAACGCTATGATATGAAATGATTTCGGTTTAATACCGAAATGGGTGAGTTTCGCAAATTTCAAAATATAGTTACTACACAGACAGTTATAATGAAGTAACCGTAATATCGATTTATAACACAATTCATCAAACTATTCAATTTAAATCTCGTTATCCATAATTGCTTTTCGTATATTATGTGTAACAAAATAGGTTTCCAACTTTTCATAAAAGTATTGGCGTTTATTGGCCATTAAGCGGGTTCTACAAGACAGACTGTGATAATTACAGACATACATAATGAATAATACCAATACTTACATGCCCGACAATTCTATATCTTTTATTGAACGTTTTCCTATTCATTCTTCCATAGTTACTAGTAAGGCTTATGGCTATCCTCTGTTGACTTTCTTCTCAATTTCAATGAAAAAGCATTAGTCATTCGTGACATGGAACAAAATAGTCATTCCTTTGATCGTAATGCCTATATAAAGTGGAACCCCTCTAAACCGGACTCCCCCGGGACCAAGAGGAAATTCTGGTTAAGAGAGGATTCCGGTATAGAGGGGAAACTGACTATTTTACTTTAAATCTTAGTTATCTTTATTGCCAATTTGAACATCTAAACGCAACTGCTTCAAGAACTCTGCAAATTACAATTTTATATGACACTAAATTAGAAATCGTAATGAACAATTCAAAATTAAATAGCATTAAGCGTATTTAATTTAGCACGGCTTTCTACATCAAAAACAAAACATACTAAAGAACCATATGTTTGCTATCGGTAATTATAATCAGTATTATCACTTCTACTGATCTATATGTACATCGCAGGCCAAGTCTCTTTAAATTGTTTTGCGGTTTTAACAATTTGCAAAATATTCGACCACCTTTATTAATTTCACGCGTCTTTAATCCGCTATTCACACGTTTTTGACTCTAGGTCTGAGGTGAAATGAACAGGTCCTGACCGGTTTAGAGAGGTACAATTACGTATGAAATGACCCAATTTTGATCCAAAGAATGACCGGTATTCGGAATTGAGGGGATTCCGGTCTTGAGAAGATATTTTATGCATGGTTTAATAGGGGAAAACATTGGACCAGACAATTTGTCCGGTTTAAAGAGGATTCCGGTATAGAGACGATCAGGTTTAGAGGGTTTCCACCGTTACAATTAATGACAAATTTGCATAAAAATGGTATTTGTACGGTTTTCTGACAATGTAACACGACTTTCAGTAAATACGTGTCATATATCAGTCATCTTAAATAGTTTGAACATATTAGAGCGTTTTCTGCCAATAAAAATACAACATTTTGCTTTATTTATTTGTTCTGTCTGTGATGATTAAGTAACCACTCGCCAATCACAATAAACTGTATTTAAAATACGATGTTCTTTCAATGCAAGCACAAAAACACATACGGACATGGAAACTATGTGTACTGAAAGTAAATTTACATTAATGTAGGTGACAAAAAGAACATACGTACGTTTTTTTTACTAAAAACGCAATTAATAGGTTAGATATTCGAAACACTTCATAGAAGCGAAACATGCAATGTATTTACCTATTCCAGAGACTTAACTCAAAACAGAAATTCAGGAAGTTAGCAAACATTTTCCTTATAACAGTACTTAATGCGTTTGTTGTTTTGTCATTTCAGTAAGGTATCATTGAAAAAAGATTTTTGCTTTCTGCTTCAAATTTTTATTTAAGAGCATACTGTATTCATCGACTGCTATCAAAATGGTCTTTATATTTCCATCTCTACATTAAGCCTACTTTTAATGTAAAGCCACCGATATTTGCTAAATTTATAAATATCTGTTAAGACATGCTTAAATGAGTACATTAATACTCACTTTTGAATATAGCATGTTGCAGTTAAAAATCAGTACACTTTTCAAAAGACTGTAACACAAAATTATTTATAGTTTTATAAATACCTGTCAATTGACCATTACAAATTGGCAACAATATTTGTGAAAATATTGCAAAATTAATTTGCAAAAATGCCGAATACGTATCCATTGTCAGTAGCATGGTAAACTACCTCATAATATTGAAACTGTAGCTTTATAATTAGGCTGAACTATAACACAATCAGAACTTTACACTCACATTTACGTGAACGTTCTTCGGTTGTAAAACGTGGAAGAAATACAAAGTACATGTAGTTATATTAAATAAATATGTTTTATGAAATAAAAGCCTTTTCTTTAATGTGTATATAGTATATACACATTAGTTTTCTGCGACATTTATACATTTTGACGTTTAAATAGACGTTAGCAAACGTAATTAAGTACTGTCCGTTATTTTACTCCGATAAGTGTTTGGAATAAGGACATATCTTGTTACAGCCCTGATATAACATGTACATGTCTTATAGTTTTCAGGTTCAAGAATGAACCTGTCAACCATACATTGGTATTTCACTGTGCATGAATATACTATGTATAGGTTTCTTTTATACCTAATAATACAATATGACATTTCTGCAGTGAAAATAAACAAATTGTTATTTTCAACGGTGAAAATAACAAATTTTCGGAACTCCATTTTCTGTTTTTAAATTATCATATCAAGATTTATTTCCCTTGTTTATATCCTTGTTTATATTTGTCAATGATCACGAGTGAAATAAAATCGATATTCCACCAAATCCAACACATTTTCTTTTTATTTTATGCTTTTTTTACCGCTTATTTACATTGTAAAAGAGTTTGACTGAAGAATTTCGCTGGAATAATGACGTCATTTCGTGAACAAAATGACGTCATTTCGTGAACAAAATGATGTCATTTCAATGTATTGAGGTTCGCAACGGGAGAAAGGTTAACTTTTCAGCGAATGGTTAACAGCTGTTAATTATTTTCTTGAAAAAAGGGCCTAAAAGAAACAGAAAATGTGTTCATGTTAGTGTAGGATCGTTTGTTATTTCACTCGTGATCAGAGAAAAATAATATTTTCACACGTGGCGAAAATATTTTTTCTATGATCACTCATGAAATAACAAACGAGCTTACACTTACAAGAACAAATATCCTCTAAATAATGAAACCCCAAAAAACATTACCAGGAGAGACATTTATATTTACCCAAGCTTGTCTATTATTCAACGCAAGAGCTTAAATGCCACTACAATACAGGACGATACATACCACTCAACATTAAACACAAAATGATTTCATTTTGGGTCGCCGAATTGGAACGGTTAATGAAATTCATTGGGATTTTTTAAACGGTTGAATGAAGCATCTTACCTTACACTTAGTCCAGCACTTATCACTTTAAATGGAAGGTAGACTATTGACAACACAGAAATAACAAACCAGACACAACATTCGCCAAAATGATTACTTCTGGCGTCAGCGCTGTTGAAAGGTCTATACAGAAACACATTGGATATTTAAACCGGTTGAACGATGCTTAAAACCTCACACTTAGCCCAGAGTTACTCACTCCCTCACAAGTGTAAATACAAATTAACACAATAGCATTGTTATTCATTTACTTTAATAATACATAATTAAAAATAGATTGTCTTGACATTTAATTTCTAAATAATTAAATATTCATCAAAGACACAGAAAAACAACTTTTTGGGTAAGGAAGAGTAAGGATTAACTTAAGTAAATACAAATAAAAAAAATCCTCTTTTACAAAATTGAAAATTATATTTTATAGTTCAAAACCCGGTTCATCGTAATGCATCCGGAAGTAACAGTTTACAGGGTACAAAAATCCCAATTAAATAATTAGGATTTTTATGCAAACACTACATGGTATTGTTTGACATTCATCATAATTAATTATTTATGCCGGAAATCATTATTCTCGACTCGACTTAACGATTCGCTATGATTTTTTCCGACAGCCATCAACACATACTTTTAAAGCGTTTTATGTAGATTTAATATTTTTTCTAATGCTGAAATACTTGTATATTAGCCATTCGTGCGATATGGGCAGGAACACCAGTACATGTTACAATCAATTGGTGTATTTGATATGTAAAGGCTTGGTCTAAAAGGGATTTGCTTTCCTGGCAAATATTTTCATCACTGTCTTTGAGGCACGTACAAGGAAGTGCGCAATTGGTTCGATTCGGGAATGTAACCCACTTGAATGATGCAGTGGTTTGTAGTTAAACATAAACTTGTGTCCTAGTAGCCTTAATATAGTTTAATTATTTGAAATGATAATGATTGCGTTGTCTGCATGTGTCCATAAAATGTATTTAAATTGATGTATACACAAGTTTGTCATTCGTAGTTCTTTATCAAAACAATAAGTACTTGCGGGAGCATCTTGCTGTTGATAACAAATCAATTTAATGCTGTTTTGCTACTAACTTGTATGCATTTGTATGTTGTATTATTAGACTAGATATAAATGTTGTTTTTTTTAAAAAGGTTGAACAACAAATTTGGCTTCAATAGATTATCGGAAGATCGTTTCATAGTGCTCCGTGATTTAATTGTATGGAATAGTATAAGGATTATGCTTATGTAAGTGCTTACAGTTAAATATGCAACAATGTGAAATGCTCTATATACCAGATAACCCTCCTCCGTGCTTGAAACTATTGCATTATTTCAAGTTATTTAATAAAACCCTTTAATAAAAACGAAAACTTTGAAGCGATGAAATTTCAGCCTAACAAAAGAGCAGGCAAATAAGAACAGTCTTTTATTCTCCTCCATAACCAAACAATCAATGTTCATTGCAACATCGGATACCATTGCCTGTTCGCTGACTGTGCTTATAAATGGAATAGTGCTTGTTCCTAGCAAATATTACCCAGATTTCATACCAAGTGTGTTATCCGGAACTTCATTCAAAACGATATTAAATCAGTAAAAGATATATCAAATACTGCACTCTAAAAATCGATTCAAAGGTCCAATTAAAGTAAGGAATTGTTGTGCCGGGTTGTTAAATGAATGCGGTACACTGATGATTAGACATTACATCACACCTAAAACCCGTTGAACCATGTACCAAATGCCAAACAAGTACATTGGCCTAATACACTTTTTTAGTTCTACTTTATTATTCCATTAAAGAAATATGCGATATTTATTTTCAGAATATCAAAGGATAGAAGTGCACTGCTAGATACATGTATGTACAATCACAAGTAGTGTATTCATTTTAGGTATGAAGTAGAACCTAATTGTCACAACACATTATTGACCATGAAAAAGTTAGAGAATACAGTAATTTGGTTTGATGTATACATCGCTCCAATTTACAGTGGGGCAGTACAGCGAAGAAATTTAATAACTGCTTTAAACAAATCTTTGAAAAAGCAATAAACATGATGGTACGTTAATGTTGAATAGTTTTATTTGTATGTGTTCTCAGTCGGTATCACTGTAAGCTTTGTACTGCGATCTACCCATTAAAAACCACTCAACGCTGAGCAGATACGAATCAGAAAGATGTCCCTTCATTCTTGTAGGACGAACTAAACATGACTTCATTCATTTAATGAATACATTTATTTTCGTAAACAAATACTTGTATCTGCTGTTTGCAATTCAACGAATTATTTTTTTGTAGTATCATGCAATAATGATCGTAAACACTTTGGCTACCCGTTGTCAATTTGACATTCTGGATTTCGTGATTAATTAAATTTGAAATATTCAAAATATGCATTTCTTTTCTTTATGTCGAGCGTTAAAGTTTCATTTGCCTTAATCTTAGTTATGTTATATAAACCAATACCGAGTTTACTAAATTCAAAAATATTAAACAATTACATACATACATTTGATTTGAACAATTAATGTTAAGTTAATATCGGACAATACATTTTACATAGAGTTCCAAGTTTATTTTCTTGTTTGTAATTGCAAGAATTATGTAAAATCAGCCATTTCATTAAAACATTGCTGAAATGAAAACACATTGTTTGAAGATCCGTTTATGTGTAAAAAGACTAATTTAATTAAAACCGCACAAGACGATCAACTAACATTAAATCAAATACAACTGATCACGTACGGTTTAATGTTAGTGATTATACAGACTTTTGCATTATACAATTTTAGCACTATATCATAATGGGTGTATTCTTGAACGTTAAAAATTGAATACAATTTCAAAAAAAAGTTTGAATGGAGCTATCACATATATATGAACTTATACGCAATAACTAAATCTTGACTATGAAATACTAAATAATGCTGTAATGCAGGTCACATTTATGGCTATCCATCAATCCATCAAGTGTTTGTAAGGAGGTGGATTACGGATATATCTGAACATAAAACAAGAAATGTATAAAGACTCCATATAAATCGAAAAAGGTATAACACCAATACGTCAACATTAATAGTGACACATAGCCAAAAACAGCGTTACACAAACAATATGTGGACATATTACCCATTTTCAGTTTATCCTTGAACTATTCGTTAAGTAGTTGATGTCAACCCGGAACTGATGGATTGGGATTCATGAGGAGTTCAACGACTTTTATTATTTACTTTGTCTCTAAATCAAACAATTATTCAACCTGCCGTAACATACAACATGGTCTCTGACTAGCCATTAAACGCATCTCTTCCATGTTCTTGAACTTCAGAATTCGTGTGCAAATGTATACTTGATTTTAATGAAGCTTAACACAGAAATCACCAGCTAGTAACGACTAGAAATACAATATGTCTTCATCATATCGTATGTTCGGTAAATCCCGTCCAGCAATTACAATGGGCAGTAAATATCTGTGTTTTATATGTTACATTTATATAGTTTATGAATTCACATCTAGTGTAAATATAGTCAAATTTTAAATGTAAAGCTGGAGATTAATCTTCGTAAAAAAAGAAGAAATTCCACTGACACCAGAATTTACTTAATGTCATATTACCGCTAGGAGTTTCACTTCTTTATATTATATTACCACAGCAATCTGTAATTTATTGTGCTCAGCTTCATATTAAACCATTGAAAGTAATTGAAACTACCGGTAAATCGGATTTATATTCATATGTAGTGCTCGTAAATTTGAAATGCGATTGAATTCGACTATTAATTTAATGACGCTTGTGTTTCTTCACGCCTTTCAACTGGTAAATACCACCGAGGTGCATTTGCCGTTCCAAGGCTCATATAATTTCATTTTTTAACGTCTCAATGTACTGCAATTGACATTTGCTCAAATCTTCTTATGTCGCTGTTTGATCCATCTAGATTACGTTTGTTTCGGTCAGTTACAATAAAACATATTGAATTAGCTACAAGATATTTTTGTTATATATATATTTGTATATTTTATAGTGTTCAAATAATCGATATTGTTGAGAACGACTCAACATGATAATATTGACAAATACTAGATGGTCGTATGATAAAACATTTAGCCATGGCTCAATTGCAGCACTTAATATCGTGTTCTCAGTAAATCTATAATGCACTGTTTAGATTGCAGCGAAGCTGTCTCAAATAAATTAGACGAACCTTTCACAATAAATGAGCACAGAACAACGTTTTAAAGTGTTAATTCAACCATGCCATTCATGACAATATAATAAATGAGTTTGAAGAGAAGTAATTTTCCTGTTTTAGTTACTTTATTTGATATCATTCAAACTCAATTTGTCTCAAATTATATACGACTAACTTCACTTGAACATTTTGCAAAGGTCAATCAGCCAGAAAAGCCTTGTCATGTAAACTAATTTAAAACAGTATGAAAGCAGCAATTTTTACCTCTGCTCTTCAAAAAACATATAAGCCATGGTAAGTTTCATATCACAAAATAACTCGTTTAATAAGTAGAAACCATATTAAGAACCACAGTAAAAAGAATCCGAAGTACAATACGCATGTTTATAAAATAGAAAACAGTGTTTTGACCACACACAAATGCATTAAATTGAGTTTTACATGACACATTCTTATGTTAATCCTTTCTATAGATGTATACAAACTAAACTTTTAAAATATGTGCTGGTTAAAGAAATAAAGTGCTTGAAATTAAACATGATTACAAATGCAACGTATGATTGTGTTGACCACGACTGCAGTGTCATTCATTGTTTCTCTTTGCAAGATGTGGCTCCTATAGTGTACATTTTACGTGATCATGATTATTATCATCCTTTCATTATTAAAGGTACAAACATCACCAATGTACGTTGCATGATATTTTACTGACCATAATATTATAAAGCTGTGTTTAAGTGAGATAACCCTAAATTTCAAAATTCGCAAACATCTCTATAAGTGAAAAAGTGCAAGAAGAAATATTGTTGTATAATTACACATGACGATTTATTCAGAAAACCATCGTAAGAAAATATAGTGTGCAAAAATGCCAATATAGGAAACCAACGATACATGATAAAGGAATTAACGGAAGTAACGGATTAAAGGAAAGTACGAATGTATAACTTTGAATGATTTTGTATGGAACAATAAAGCTAATACGAACAACAATACGCGGACATAATTTTCAATAGTCAGATTAAGTTCCAGTGTATGCTTAAGTATTGCCTACTTATTTTCAGCAATAAATTCCTTAAGCATGTTCATATAATATTCATTTCCACCGTGTGTTGACATTTTTAAAGGGCTAACATAGCAAAGTCATGTCGCGAAATATAGGACATCATTTTACAGCGAAACAAGTGCTAATGAAATACTTTGTACCACAAGAAACGTTTTTTTTTATGTCCGAAAATTAACTCATGTAAACCAAATCAATCATTCGGTGCAATACGAAGAAACCATGGGCGTAACACTCATTTCTTTGTTGATGATTCCCAGTTATGGTTATCAAGTTTCAAATTTTTTATTGGAATATCAGCAAAACGCCTTTGGCCATTTACATACGAGTAACAAAGTATAGTCAAAGTGCATCAGTTCAATACAAATAGAAATATGCAAATTAACACACACTACAATAAAAGTTTTCAGACATCTAGAAAAGAGCATATCATTTGTACCCGTTGATAAACCTTCACAGGCTGACCATATAAATTGCTTAGAAGTAATGCTATTGTCTTCTGGATAAATAACAACGAGCTGAAACTCAATGCAGTCACCACAAAACTAATAATTGTACACTCTGACATACTTGCAAATGCTCTTTTTTGTGTACAAATCTACGAATATTCGTATGCCGCTTCAAACATCCCAATGACATTTTTTCAATCAAATATTTGAATATTCAAATAGTTTCGCCATGCCGAGTAAAACGGCATGAAATCAAATACATGTAATAGGCTTTTGATAGTTCCATTAACTTATAACCAACCCATGGGAAAGACGTCGGACCTCGGACAAATCCGATAAAATTTGACGAGGTCCGATAATATTTCCGAAATTGTCGGACCTCGTGTCCGACAAAAAACCCAACAATATGTAAAACTTTTATTAAAAATGAACTCGAAACTAGAAATATGTAAAATAAAAGTCGAACTGGCTGTCTTTGCTGGTGACGTAACAAACTACAAGCGCGATTCTTAGAACCAGTCAAATATTGCAAATTGTTTCGTGACGTAGGCGACACATCATTGAGTGGTTGAATTGAATCTTACTGGTTTCGAGCGTGGTGATGATTGTAAATAGAAAGCGGGAACCACGCGCTGCCTGTTCCGTGCCAAGATTTGATAAACATTGTGAACGTCATAATAATACTTCATAATAATAAANTATATATATATATATATATATATACATATATTAATCCTGAAATTGTTATATGTTTTATGTTTATTGCATGCAATAGCACATATGATTACAATTTATTTGCATGATTTTATCCCTGGCAAACATCTATGATGCATTCTACCAAAAAGGTTAAACGTAATGCGTTAAGCCTTATCGGTTTAAGGGATACCAAAAATCAAGAGATGGTTATAGTGGCTTACCAGAGTCACATTTAAGCCGAGACAGTGTGGGGGAGCACGGGTGGTTGCGCTCCACAAGAGAAAATTGTGTTTGCCTATGTCATCTCTGAGGCCTTTGGAGGCTATTTAAAAATGATAAACACGAAATAAGAATATGCGGTTCGAACTTAGATGAACTAATTACATATCTTTAAAAAAAAAACGAATGTTTATAATTACCAGTATTGCCCGCTTTAACGAAATGACGTAAATGTATGGTATATATATTAAAAATATTGCTGTTGGTATTTTTTAAGAAATAAAAACGCACTTGTTGATATCAGTTATACTTTTGTTTAATCGTATGAAGTGTTAAATCCAATATATTGATAATATCGAACATAAATGAGTCGATGGAACTAAGAAACAATAGGCTCATTATATAATGAACACATATGATGTAATCTGTAACATGCAAGGGCGCAAAGGGCCATACATGAGAAATACATAGCTCTATTATGACAAGTTAATATATTCGCAATACACATCTGTTTTGCGATATCTTTAAATAGGTATGGTACATTTATAAAGTTTGGTAGTTTAATTAATTGTTACCCACAATTTAACTTTAATTTTTAGCTGACAATTCTGTCATTCATAAACACAATTAAGGACGGCTATTCTTTATTTATATGATGACATGCCTGATTTATTTTCTAGTACCTCATTAGGTGTTATGAGGAAACATATTAATGGGGCTTTTTTTGTCACTTTTTAATTAAAATTCAAGTCAATTTTTCTTAGATCCAGCTCATACAGAAGCAGACACCTTCATTGATGCAATTTATATTTCAGGCTCATATTATGCCTGAGTATTTCGTTTATCCATAGCAAACCCATCTTAGTCTTGCGCTTTTTTAATTAGCTATTGATCTCCGTATCATTCGTACGTATTGCAATCTCTTTTAATATATATGGCATCATCGTATCATTAATCCGTTTTTCTGTGGTTTTGAATATTTATCGCCGTAAAATTAGTCCGTTTCTCAATCTCTTTGACATTGCCATGTAATTAGTCCGTATTTCAATCTCTCTGACTATTTATAGCATCAACGTTTCATTAGTCCGCATTTTATCGGCATCTTTCTCTCTTTGTTGTATAGTCATTTGCTGTAATGTTTATATTTTTCCCAACCAACAGTATGCTTAATTAACCAAGATTTTGGAAGTGTTGAAAGTTGGGTATCCAGCAATAATTATTTTAGCCGGTCTGCGATTCGGGGATGAGCTCGTTGTAATAGCATGTATACGTCTAAAACTGTTGAACCACATTTCAGTCTTATAATATTACCTTTATAGACAACCTGCTGCATTATCCTACTAGCATAACATAAGATTGTATATGCAAATAATGTTTAAGATATCGTGCATAAATGATGCACCATTAATTTGTATTCAGATAGAGTTGCAACATTCAATATATTTTGAACTGGTACTTCTAAAGCTGATACAGTGTGTGTGCATGATTCCCTGTTTCATTGGCTGAAAACGAAATTTTTAAAATCGCTCGGAACGTATTGTTTGAGAAATACAGTTCTCTTTCCGCGACTTTTTCTAAGATTACCTTTGATCTTGATTTATTTAAGAAAGTTTAATGTAAAAAGAGAAAACCAATATAATTTTCTAATCAAGGTCGTGCACACTTAAACTAAGTGTTAATGTTCACAAAAATAATTGGTGCTTGTTTTGGTATAAAAACGTTATAAAGAAGTTCAAAAATTGCTTGAAATGACAACACTTTCTGAAAACAAAAGCTGTTTATATTTGCCTGAAAAATGTGTGTAGCAATAATGACTAAGTTGATTAATAGTACGTATACGATGAATATATTACTATTAAAATATGCGGTGACATATGATGTTGTATAAATATTTCTACTGATTGTTATACTTAATATTAACCTGAACAGCTATTGTCTTATCAAAGAAGTTGCATGTTTCATTTCTCACTCTGAACAAAACAACTTTCAAACATCAGCCGATATTAACAGCACACTTGTGAATAATGCGATGGGTATAAGAACAACGAGACGTGAGTAGATAACTAGTTTATTGTGAAGATCCTATCAATGTTAATGTGAAACCAACAGCATTAAGGAAGATTATGGCGTAAGTGCTGATACATGCCTCAATGAATTTATTCTGTCAGGCTTAGCTTGTCTAAGAAATGCTTAAGACTATCGTCTTTATTCGGGTGTATAGTTATTTTGAGCAGTTAGATAAGCCAGCACTTTATATGTGATGTGTACCATGAAATGAAACGGGTTAATATTTTGAAAAAAACGTGACCCATCAATCTTCATTAAGATCCGAGCGAATTGTTGCCTTGTCTAAAGTGCTCTTTTTGAGTAAGTTTTTGATTTTATTTGTTAATATATCAGAAGATAGATAATGCTTAAAAAGTATATACACTCAGGTGAAACATTCAGACATATGTAGATTAAATTTGACAATTGTCCGACTTCTATTTTGTTGGTAATGAATAAATCCTAAGACATCGACATTGTCTCTCGAACATGACCTTCTGATGTTTGGTAGATTCAACGCAGGAACGATCAGTTCGGTTGCAAATGATTGGAAACTGCTAGCTTTGTACGTGTTTTGTTAACTATTTACAATACAACATATAATTCGTCATATGAGCATAAGAACTGAAAAATAATAAGAGGAACACGTTTGTTCACATTTGACCTAAAACACATTCCGAACAAGACAGGTTACACTAACTTAAATAGTTAATTACTGAACGTCACGCACAATATTAATGCAAACATAATGCGATTCATGACGTTCGCCGAAGAAAACTATTTAATAGTGATACCCAAATCCTATTTGTATAGCGGTAACAAAATCATAAAAATAATAACGTTCGTAAAAGCTTAACGCTAGGACAGAAAAGATAAGATAACGTGCTTTTGTTTGCAAGGGATTCTTATTCCCAACAGAAAATGCAAAGAAACTAAATATATGTTTATTTGCCGGAGATCATTGGAAAAAAACCTCACGCCGTTCAAAGCAAATGAGTCTAACGTAAGCTAAGGTAATGTTACCATGTCAACGGACTTTGTTAGAGACGTGTTATAACAAAAACTAATGCACTATTATATTACAGAGAAGATCGAATTGCTACATCATTCATTAAAGTTTAATACAACGATACAACATGTTGACCAACTTAACTAATATAATATGGAGCGGTATAGGTTCATAATTGTTGTAATAATTTAATTAATTGGGAATTGCAATGTTTCCTTTTTTCTTTTCTTTTTACATTTTATTCATTTCTTTGTTATAAATTCCAGTTGAAATTCATCATTTAAATAAAATTTTAGTCCATTTCCGTTTACCAACTCTCGCCTATTTTGTAACCATACTTTGTTATGCTAAATGCCAATCGCTTATCCCCAAATCTTAATCCTTAAATGCAAGTGCAATACGTCAGTTGAAAATTGCTTCAGAAACTCACGTGGAAATATTCGCTCTGAATGAAATTGGGTAAGTGATAAGCATATGTGTCTTCATTTTTCTATGGTTTGTGTCAATTAGAGATTTTTTTTTACTGGTATTAGTGTGCGTGTGATTCTGTGGGTTGGTTTTTGTTTTACATCATAAATTCAGGAATACTGACTCTCTTTCATATACGATATAGTTATTACGACCACGCGTTAGGATTCAATGGAAATTCTAGGACGTAAAACTCTTAACGAAACAATGCCGTTGTTTGACTTGTACTTAGAACAATAATACTAGATAGCTTTTTACTGATATTTAGCTGATATTTGATACTGTGAAAGCTTAATTCCTCAACGGTTTAGTTGAAATAATTGACTGAGAATGGCCAGCAGTTTGAATATGTTAATATGTATAAAAGAATAATTTATTGTCGAGTTTTTAGCTTTCATTTTATGTAATAGCATACAATACGTGATCGGATGCTCATGAAATATGTGTTTATTGTGACTGCCAATTTACAGAAATTTACCCAACGATATAACACACTGTCTACTATTAAATAATAACAGCTTAAATACACCTTGTAGTTGCACGTATTGATGGACGTATTGATATTCGGATATAGATTACACGTTATTAGAATTACGAACATATGGTGTAGGCGGTTTAGAAAATACACAAATGGTTTACAATCATTCGGTAATGGAATACTATTTGTATCTGAATCATCTTTGTCTCGTGATGTGTCCCCGGGGATGCATTGAACCGCGATGATTCTCTGTGAATTCGCGCGGATCTTGCATTAATATCCCAAGAACGCCTTTAATGTGAAGCATCAAATGAGAATCATTAAACAGTTTATATTGCGGCTAAGTAAAACAATACTAGGCATGACCATTGCGTCCTGACATTACACGTTTTGCGTTTCTAATTCTGCAAGTGTTACTTAATCTAATGATATTTGGTACAATCTGACAGCAAGACAAATGTAATGAAGGCATAAGTAACCAATCCCCTAAACGACTGTTTAAGTGCAAATCAGTTAGCTCAATTAAGGAATCACATCACACTGAACACATTACAGGTATGTTTTGAACATCCAGTAGCCACATTTTGAGCAACACAACTCAGTAAAATGCATATGATGGATTATGTAAAAATAATGGAGAGCTAATTCTGCTCCTATTTAAATAAGCGATATACATAAAATATATTAGCGAAGCAATTTAAAATCACTTTAGGGTAACTGAAGAGTTTTTTTGACTGCACAAAAAAATTGATGTCGAAAATCTAAACAATCCAAAAAAAAAGGACGGCATGACTTAAAAACTCAAAAAGCATTTACAATAAAATCCATGAACAGCTATGGAAGCCTGTCAAGAAAACAAAAATCGTCTGTGGTATGTAATGTCTGTCAGCTTCTTTTATATTGTTTATATTATCTTTAAAAATCTTGTACTTTTGTAAATTTAGCAGTTTAACAGCAACACTTCAGGTTGAATATATTGAAGCAACGTGGTGTATGTATTTCAATTAGGATCCCCAAAAATTACACGTTGATGTTTGTGTCGTCTTACATGCTCCATATATTTCATAATAGGTCTTCTATTTATTCTGCTCGTTGAGAGAAATTTTAGATATAATGCCTGAAAATGAACATAAATAGATACAGTCAACATAATACGACATTAGTTTTTAGATTAGATTAAGTACTGAAAAAATTCCTTAACCATTTTAATCACTATGACAGTTTTATGAAACGTTCAAAGCAAACGGGAAGAAATGAATTACGTAGGCTAAAACAGCAAATTTGTTTGCACTTTTTGAAGAAATGTGTTGTTGTTTTTCTTTTCCATTGAGAAACTCACACAAGAAAAAGAAGAGAACTCATCTACAATAGAAAAAGACAAATCAATACAAAGCGTAATGCATTTCTCCATGGATAACTAGTTTCTGGCGAAGCGCAAATCACATTTTATAGCGGTAACAACATCATTAGATAAGGAAGTATTAAGTTAACGCTGACACATGTGATTAGGGTCCGGATGAAGTACGTATGTCTAAAAACGCGTTGTATTTGATGTATTCATCAGAAAACAAGAAATAAGAAATTACTGTGAAACAGTGAAGGTTACCTATATTTGTCACTGTTTAGTGTGTACTGTTTAAACATTGCATTACTTCTTTTATGACATTATGATGTTTAATTCTTGTGAAAGTGTCCTCTTAAAACAATTATCATACATAATAATATGCATGCAAAGAGAACCTATGTTTTATCCACTTTAAATAAAATACG
>VMBQ01002882.1:0-42456 GCA_007657795.1 Dreissena rostriformis | reverse complement strand
GGATTTCATTGAAACTTGGTATATATATATATATATATGGATAAGAGGATGATGCAAGCCAAATGGCATTGTACACCATCTGTTAATAACGGAGTAATGGCCCTTTGCATATAGTCTGTGTCCGTGCAGCATGTGGGGGTATACGTCACGTCTGTGCCAAAGCTCTAGTTTGGCGGGGGATATCAATTCAACGAATATGCTTGTTTTAGTGGTGTATTCATACCCGCCGCATGATCTAATGACACTGCTTAATGCTTGCCAACAATCAAAACGTTTCGATTGTAATCTGATGTTTAGTAGACACCATCTATCATAGCACCCTGCTTTATCGTCTCGGGCATACTTTTGAAATAGCAGGTAAGCATGGACGACGTCTCTTCTTAATGATCGTTATCAAACTGTATGCATTAACGGCGAACTGTCCAATCCAGGGCTCAGGAAACACCGTGTGCCACAGGAAACGGTTTTAAGGCATAAACAATACATCATTAACACCAAACCAGTCGGTGCAATACGAAGAAACCATGGACTAAACCATCATTTCTTTGTTGATGACTCCCAGTTATGGTTATCATTTGTACCATTTGATAAACCTTCACTTGCTCAACATACACGTTGAGTAGAAGTAATTATATTGTGTTCTGGATAAATAACAAAAAGGTAAAACTAGGGGCAGACACCACATAACTTATAATTTATTACTCTGGCATTCTTGCAAATTCTCTAACATCCAGATTGGATTCCAGAACACCCTGCTGAGTCGTTAACCGGAGACAACCCTGAACAAACTAAAACTGGTGACAAATACAGCTTCAGGTATCATAACCGGAACTTTTTGATTCGACCACTTTACACCAGTGTTGAAAGAGCTTCACTGATATTAGCATTTTCATTCAGTTCAATCAAATATTCAATAAACGCACGATTGATAGTAAATAGTTGATACTTTCTTGTCTAGGGCTCACTCATAATTTATTATATACATACTACATTTTCAAGACCGTCGTATATCCATTAACAAATTGTACTTTATAATTAATGGATTAAAAATAAAAATAAACACTTACCGATCACATTTGAACTGCACATATTATCAAAACTAAAAGAAAAACAAATCCACATATTTATCAATTATGAAACTCTTAGATAAAAACATTCTGAGATAACATTAAGCATATATTCTAAGTTATAATCGCAATACGATATAGCTAAAAGTCTGATCAAACCTTTGTANATCACGTTGTTTTTTTTCTGTTTGAAAATGATTGAACGCAAAAGCTTTAATTACCAATAAACTCCTATGGTATAACACCTGATGTTATCGTATACAAGAGGTGACTGCCACCAAGCTGTATAGTAAGTATCCAAATACCAAGTTTGACAAGGGACACGGGACCAAAAGAACCATAGAAAGCAATGTGCATAGCAGCATTTGGTGGCATTTCGTACCGTTTGGCCATTTTACATATAAATATGTAAATTTTGATTTCTGGTTTGAATGATATACTGCAATAACTCTTAAACAACATCGCTACTATGTTACAATATAAAAAAAGAAACTACAGTTGCACCAACAGAAAAGAAATCTATTAACTAATACAATGCCCTAAAATGATTTGAAAGTTACCAGTTGCAACACTTCGACACAGCAGACAAAAGCTCACAACAAATGCACAAACACATGAACAAAACGTGGGTTACCGCCTTAAAACGGTTCATGCAAATCATTTGAGATTAAAACCAATATATTGGTTCATGAACTTCATTATTGGCGACGATTTAGTTAATAAAAAACCTTACATATGCCACGTGATGTTAGTTGTGTTCATAAGCCACATTATATAAATAAGATAACAATCCAATATAATCATGTTTTGTTGTGTATCATTGAGGCAAGAACATGAGCTTTGTCGGAGAGTAAGTAATGCTGGAAGATTATAAATAAGAACCTAAACATAAATTGAACTTTTATATGCATTCACTGTTTTGTATCCAGTTGGGACATTTATACTTTATAAAAGAAACTCCACAATAGATTTTTAAAACGAAAATGTGTCATCGAGTTTTCTGTGTGTGAATTTGTACAGATATGTGCACACACAAAAACAGAAGTGTATAGCAAGTCCAAAACAAAATCTGAGGAACATAAAAGGAAAATAAAGTTAAGACATCAATATTAGCTCAGCGACATATAAACTTACATAAACAGTATGCAGAAAGGTCTTAACATTCTAAAAGTCACTGTACAGTTCATTGAATGGTGGGGTGAATCTGAAATGCTGATTCACAGCGAGTTCAATGATTATATATAGAGTGTCTCAAAATCAAATAATCATTAAACCCATCAATATACCAAGACTTGATTTTCCTTTGTTGGCCTCGTTTCCATTTTTCTTATGCAATTGTTTTATTGATAGTATTGTCGTTCTAAAAACAATAATAAGCCCGTAACAATACCATAGGTCGTGAAGTTCAAACAGTCATAGTACAATTCATTTAATGGTGGGGGTCAATCTGGAATGTTCGATATTGGTTCACAGCCAGTTTAATGTCTATTATATACAGTGTCTCTAAATCAAATAATCATTCAACCTGACCAAGTACATTTCCTGACTCTCCTTTGAAAGTATCGTGTCCATGTCCTCGTATACAACTGTTTTTATTGATTGTATTATCGGTCTTAAAACAATCACAAGGCCATAACGAAAACGAATAAAATATTAATTCTTTGAATCGTAATTCCAATGTATTACTTCAATCAATTTCAACGTTCTGTGAATATACTTGCCAAAGTTAATTGTTTGTTCATAACAGCGTCACAGCTTTCGATTACAAAACACGCATGGATACAACTATGACATTGGTTGAGATAAAACATTAAAATGATGATGCCTTGAGAAGATAATACAATCCTATTATATTTATAATTATACATATATTAGCGCATGTGTGTATTTAAGGATGTTCTTTATGTTACTTAATTTTCTTTGTCGTTAAAGCTAAATCATACTCATTATCACTTTCGGTGTTTAAGTTACATTCATGTGTTCTATAATACATGTTTATTGATAATACATTATCTAATTGTTTTCAATATTGACCAATATTGACAAAATGTACGCTGAAAGTGTGAAATAACTGACATACATGTATACAAATAAGAAATGGTTAAATGGTCGGTGGGGTTATAAATAATTATAAGTAAAAAACGAAAATATTCATTTACATTTAGACTTATCAACTTGTTCATATTAACATTCCATTTATTATCTTTCACTTTTAATTGAATTATTTAAAAGTGTTTTTTTTTAATATTTGTGCTAAATATTTGGGTTTAAAAAATTACTAATCATAAATATATGTTGTGTATTTTTCTTATAATTAAGCTTTTTCTTAAAATAGCTGTTGCAAAAGATAACTCACGGTGACCTCTCAATTTCATTATTGGTATTTATGCTGGTATTCTTGTTGTTACTGCATTAACATTCCGAGCACTTTTGTATATTATAATATAAAAAGTATTTATATGCATTGTATGTCAACAAAATACCAAAGATTTGTGAATTCGTTATACCCATTAACATCCTTTGTACGCTTCCATTGTGAGTTTCAATTGTGTTCAATATTATAATATAAACTATATTCTTGTTTATTCAATTAAACAGTAAATGCATGGTTCAGTATTATGTATTTTACACAAATGAGTTTAACACCACCCCGTTTCATGCGGTGCCAAAATGGCTATTCGTAAAAAAAAATGGTATTGAAAACAATATTATTTTATAATAGTTCATATATTAAGATGGAATAATTAGAATAACTTTTGTTTTTAATTCTGGATATTTTTAAAAGAAAATGCCAGAAACGATCATACATCCTCAAATATTAAAAAAAAACATTCTGGATACCATGTAGACTGAACATATCAATGATAATTAATCTGAACCGTCTGCAATTGTTGAGCTATCGTTCTTGTTGAACTTGATGTGAACATGAGGTATGGATATTGTTTAAATTGTTGTTGCTTATTTTAATTGGTTGATATATATGTATGCATCCACTTTATCAATTCGTGTACATATAATAAACACACATCACTTATATTGAAATACCACTAATATTATACTATAAACACATTTTGTTTACGAACATAAATACCTGTTAATTGTCCGGTACACATAGGTAACAACATATGTGGAATTATTGCAAAAGTAATCAGCAACAGCGTCAAACGTGTATCCATTGTCGCTATCAATGTAATAAGACAAGCAATAAAACAAGAAAAAAGCTCATGTAAGACACCTCCAGAGAATTATTCATCTCTGATGGCAGCAGTACTGTAATTTGTATGAATACGAATGTCGGCTTCTTTTATCAACAATTGATCGATCCTAGCGGCTCGTCTCTCCTGTGCGTAGACTGAAATTAAATTTAATGTTGTATTGGTCTCATGAGATCTAATAACAATCTTAAACGATTTTTGTTTGGAGGTTAGTCAATTTCAACTATTTACTTTTTAAGGGGTTATCAGATCCAACCTCCAACCTCTGATTTAAAAAAATAAAATCCCACAAAGCAAAATTTACATAAATTGAAAGTTAATTAGCTATGTATTCTTACGATACAGTATTTTCACTTGTTGCAATATATTTCTTATCACTAAATATATGTTTTTGTTACGAAAACTACGCCCTTTTTTAAACTTAACTTAAACTACTATCTGTTTCCCAGAAGAAACAAAATATATCAACACTTGAACAGTGTTTCGCTCAAGTGTGCAATGTTTAATCTAAAACTGATACTGACACTTTCCGCCTAAACTGGTTTTTCTTAAAGAAGAGTCTTCTTTTAAACGAAATATACAATAAAAGCGGACTGCACAGGCTGATCTGGGACGACACTTTACGCACATTCATTCAACCCCCTTTTCTCAGAGCAAGGCTCATTTTAAGTACGCCGATTTTTAACTTCCTTCAGCTATCGTTTATTTAGAGCAGTTGAGATAAAACAGGTTTGAGATGTTTTATAATTTAATAACCGGATGATCGCTGAACAAAACCTGTAACAAGATGTTGCAACACTAAATAGCATATTCCCATCAATTGTCAGATACACTGTTTAAATTGCAGTGAAGAGGTTTCAAATGTTTTAGACTGCCATTCAAAATCAAAGACCGTAGAATAAATTATGACAATGCAATTTATAACGTTTCGCTTAGGATATTATGAAAGAAGCATGTGTAGAGCAAAACACATGTTTGTTTTATTAAAACTATTTTGTAACGTGAACAATCAACAAAATATGTTTATCAAATTTCCTTCGCGGTCTTTTTTTAATTTATGCATGATTAATTGCAATTGAATCATTGGAAGAAAAATAATCAGCATTTTCGTCGTATCCATTGTAAATCCAAAACAGGATTAACGTAGCACAATTGTGTATATACTCTTTGCAAAAATATTACCAATTGTCAATATAACCAATTGAAGATGCATGTATTTAATATATAAATTACGAAACAGTGTAGTGGCCAAAACAAGGCATACATTATTCGATACAAAACGTCAGGTTAACCACTAAGCGTGCATTCTTTCTTTTCAAGTTATAACATATGAATTGTGTCATGTCTAGCTTTATGAAGAGTTTGTTTGCTCAGCCTTAATGATTGTTTTAATACATATAAGGCTGAAAAGCAAAGTTTTCAGTAATAACTATAAATTTCAAGATCTGTTGTTACCTACTGAAATTTATACCAATAAATACATTGACAATAATAGTAATTGATGTACACGTCGTCATACGTAATTTTAACTATTTTGTAAATTATTTGAAATTAAACTTCATGAATTATTTAAAACAATCATTATATGTAACGTGCATCACATCAACATGTAAATTATTGAAACGATAATTGTATGTGTTGTCAAACAGTATGCGTAAAATTAAACTTGATCGATATGTACATTTTGTCAGATCCATTATCCCAAGGACCATAGACGAAATGCGCCTTATGTAGGCTTACAATAATGTCCTGTTATGGGACAGACTTTATAAATAGAATGTTTTCATCTTCGTTCATCATTTAAACGATTAATACGGAAATGCATTATGCACTATGCACACAGATTTGCATTCATTCTTTGGAATTATGCAAACGGATATTCATTCTACAGAGATGAATTCAATATGAAAAGAGCGTCGTTCCCAACTGTCCGTTAATCAAGTTTCTTCCTTTAGAATATATTTTCGTAACTTGCATTACATGACATGTTATTGATCGAACCTTGGTAGATTTAGATTAAATAAACATTCTCAATAAGTGTTTTGCATTTAAACATGCCTCGGATAATTATACCCCCCTCTACAAAGTGCAGGGGATATAATGGGTTCACATTGAACGTCTGTTCGTATGACTGTCGGTCTAAATATCTGTCGGCTGACTGTGAGTCTCAAATATAACAGGAGAAGTTCTCCTTTACCTTTTGAAGTACAACATTCAAATTTGCATGCATGGTTTGTATGATAAAACGCTGTGCGTGTGCGCGATTTTATCACTCTACGTTACAAATACAGTCTACTCTCGTTATCTCGACATCGCATATCTCGAGTTTCTCGATATCTCGAGTTTCTCGATATGTCGAGGTGAGCTCAATGTCCCAACTTTTTTCCTTCTTTATCTATATTAATAAACATCGCATATCTCGAGTTTAGTTATCTCAGATAATTCGATATCTCGGCATATAAATTTGTCCCGAGTCCCGATTTTACATGTATTTACTGTGGTTTATCTCGAGGTGCGAATAACTGTCCCAGTGTCGGCAAAGGTGAGGACAATTTTTCTTTGATACTTCACCGTCCCGCTTCGCCTGGCTGCTCCCGATACTGTGCGGTAGATAATTGATCCGTTAATTGCAACAATGACCACACATGTGAGACATTAACACTTGAGTAAGGCCTGTCACTATAACTGCCATTAACTGCAATTAACACACAGCCTGCCGAAATGTAAAAAATGTACATGTACAGTTCAGTATTTTTTAACATCAAATAATCGTAAGAAAAGCGCATTGAATCTCATACAATAATTATTACAACGTTGTGAGTATTATGCCACACAGTGACGGCTTGATTAAGACCACTTAGCAGGTATTTTGATGTTAAAAGCAAGGTAATTTTTAGTCTCATTTGTTCTTGAAAACGCCTAATCGGATATCTCGAGCTCTCGTTATCTCGACATTTTTCCTTGTTCCCGCCGACTTCGAGATAACGAGAGTAGAATGGTATGTGCTTGTGTTTGAACTCTGTGAACGATACTTATTGTGCTGTTATTGCATATGTATGTTTATGGCGTTGAGCTGTATGCTTAAGCTAAAATAAAATAGTCTGTTCTGTTCTGTTCTTATTATTTATATAAACTATCTAAACAAAACAGCTTTGACACAACACGGATATGTTTTATGGTTATGCAAAATTGCATATGGGCCATCTACTAGGTTACATTTATTTATGACAATGGGATCAAAACTGGCCAAATCCATAGTGTCAAAGATCTTACATAGCAAAATTAGCACTTAAAACAAAAACAAAATAGCACCTTCAAATAGCCTTCATTTGTCTGTAAATAAACGATTTGTAACATTCAAATGTTGCGTTGACAGTGGTAATAGAATATTTAAAGATCACAATTTTATTTCTGAAGTTTGCCAATCGTTCCGGAATTCAAATACTTATAAAGGCTTTTCACTAGCAAATGTCAGTCGAACAAAACTGGATCAAACCGGGTTATCGTTATATAAAGCCTATCCTGTTTTCAGGGCTAAAGTACCTAATTTGTATGTGTCTTTGTGTTATGACGTTCGATATGCTTCGATGAAAGTTAGACTGTGTGGTTTCCATGATAATCCAATAAGTTTTAAAACTGTCAAATTACACACACTAAATATTGAAAGCCATTTAAACATTCGATATTGTTTATCTTGTGAAACTACCTTAAGAAATTACTCATTCCGTAGCGAACATGATAAAGGAGATTTTAAATCAATACATTTTAATTCGTTTGTGACCGAAATTTAAGCAAAAGCAACTAGGAATTTGATGTCAAAATTTTTAAATATCAGTGATAAAAGTTTTTTTTCTGATCAGATTTTAACTAATTAATTTGATCATTACATGAATTAAAACAAGTTCAGACCATGTATTAGGCTGCATCAAACACTTTAAGTGGTTTTGTTTTTTCCTGGATAAAATAAGTTCCAATAAAATCCACAACAGTTGTACGCGGCTAAGCCAATAATTGAACTGAAAAACGTTATACATAATAAAGGAGAATAATAGTTCCGATAACTGTTTTAGTTATGTACGTTACACTATAACTGTATCACATTAAATAATTTACAGGCATGACAAGTTTAGAATATAGCAACTTTAGCAACTTAAAATATTAAACAAAGGAGAACGCATTCTTGAGAAATATATATATACATTGGTATGGCTTCCATGTTATAGTGTTATAATCTCTTAATCATTAATCGTTTGGATGAAAGCTAAACCAAAATGCACATATGTATTTATACTCGTTCTATCTCAGACGAAATGTCGTACATGTATTTACGTTTACATAGATGCTTAAATAATAACGTGTTATTGCTGAATTACAAAGTTGCAAATATTAATCATTTTAGTGGTTTTGCATCAAGCGGACAATATTTATATTATATGTCATGGCAGTAGATGCTTTCACTTCTGTCCATATGTCAGTTACGGTTCAATAGCTACCAGGAGATACGCGACGTTCTGAAATGTCGGTGCTGCATGCATTGATAGTATGATAATTGTAATATGTGTATAATCAATTGTTTTTATAATTATCTTGCATAATAATGTTTCATCAAAGTGTATACATGTAGGCGGATGACGGATACACCTATATTAAAAAAAAGTGAATACAAACTCCAATACAATGTAAAGTAATAAATACGTCAAAATTAATGGTAACACTTTGCTCAGACAACGTACCACAAACAATATGTAGAAAAAATAACCCATATTCAGTTTATCATTAAACTATTCGTTAAGAGGTTGGTGTCAATCCTGAACTTATTGATTGGGAGTCATGAGGAGTTCAACAAAGGTCTTTATTTATTTTGGATCTAAATCAAACAAGCATTCAACCTGCCGTTACTCATACCACATTTCCTGAACTGAATAGCCTTTGTAAGCATCTCTTCCATGTCCTTGAAATTAACATGCAAATTAAAATGTTTGATTTGTATAAAGCTTAAAACAAACAAACGCTGCTTGTAACGATAGGTAATTCAATAAGTATTCATCGAATCGTATATTCGGTAAATCACGCCCATCAATGGCAACGGGCAGCAAATATATGTGTTTCATATCGCACATGTCTATAGTTTGTTAATTCGCATCCAGTATTTATATAGTGAATTTTCAAGTGTAAAGCTGGAGATAAATCTTCTCAAAAGTTCCACTGATACCAGAATTTACTTAACCCATTTATGCCTAGTGGACTCTCCCATCCTTCTAAATTGGATCAATTTATTTCCAAAAGTAGGGATGTCTAGTATATTTATTTCTATATTTAGAACATTTTTTACTTAAATTCCTTTAAGCAAACAGCGCAGACCCTGATGAGACGCCGCATCATGCGGCGTCTCATCTGGGTCTACGCTGTTTGCCAAGGCCTTTTTCTAGACGCTAGGCATACATGGCTTAGTGTCATATTGCTGCAGCAAGCTATTATTTTGTTGCTCATATTCATATTAAACCATTGAAAAAGTAATTGCAACTAAATCAAATTTATATTCGCATGTAGTGCTCGACAATTTGAATTGCGATTGCATGCGCATAATAATTTAATTACGTTTGTGTTTCTTCATATTTCTGAAACGAATTTCAACCGGTTTAGACCACAAATGCATTTGTCGTTCTAAGGCGTTAAGCATATATTCTTTCATTAATATGTTTACTATTGTGTGGTGAGTATTGTCCTTTTTTGTAAAGGCTATAGGTCTGTAAAAAAATATTTGCTGTTGCTAACAAACCTTTTTTTTCTTGAGTTTCGTACAGTTTCCATCGTCGTTTTTACTATTCCGATTGTGGATCCTTAAATAAGATTTTCATCATATTAATTATGGTTGCTATTCTGTTCACGAACTCAATGCAGACTTTCTGTCAACACTTGAGAATTAAAGGGCATCTGAAGCCGTTAGTTCAACAAAAGAAACACGATACAACCAATTTAAACTAACGATAACTTCGTAATGAAAACTATATATATACGGTTATATAACATTGCCAAAACAGAGCCAAAAACGTTTTGGAAAACACTTAAAAAATGCTATAAACCTAATAATAAAAATGCAGATCAAACAAATATTAACGAAATGTTCAACCATTTTAATGANTCAAAAACGGAAACTGGTATAAAACCATAAAATCAATATCAGAACATGGTAACAGAGCGCTCCATCGTTTTTACTCTGTGTTAAACCAATATGAATTCCCAACAAAAGAAAAATTAAATCTTTTTGATAAATTGGTAACCCCCGTTCTTCACTACTCTGCTGAAATCTGGGGACAAGATTCAGGAAAAGAATTAGAGATTATCCATACAAAAGTTTTAAGAAAAATTCTATGTGTCAACAAATCAACAAATCTATCAGCACTGTATGGCGAATTAGGACGGTACCCCTTATCTGTGATGCGTAAATTACACATATTTAAATATTGGTTTAAAATAATATCATGTACAAATGATAGTCTCATAAAAATAACATATGAACTACTACTCAATGACGCAGAACAAAACATAACATACAACAATAGAAATTGGGCTTATCAAATCAAATCAATACTCGAGCAGCTAGGTTTATCTTATGTATGGACTGAACAAGAAACCCTGACAGAAAAATCTGAACAAACATACATATACAATCTAATAAAACAACGATTATTTGATCATTACAAACAACACTGGTACAGTGAGATCAACAATTCATCAAGACTAAATACATATTGCCGCATCAAGGATACGTTTAATACAGAACAATATCTGGATATAATTACAACAAAACAATTTAAAATAGCACTAACTAAATTCCGCCTATCATCACATAGATTAGAAATAGAACGAGATCGATATCACAATATTGCTCGGAATAACAGGAAATGTAAATTTTGTAATCTTTATGTCGTAGAAAGTGAATTCCATTTCTTATTAATATGTCCATTATACAAAGATATTAGAAAAAAATATTTAAAGTCATATTATCAAGCATGGCCAACATCAAATAAGTTTGATATGCTAATGAGAACACAAAATAAAAAAGAAATCATTAATCTTTCCAAATATATATATAATGCGAATTGTTTACGGAACAATTTGCAAACAAATTAAATCATCTAAGTATAATTTTTTCCTATATCAACGTTAAAGTGAAACTAATTATGAAGAACAGTGCACTCTTTGTCTCATTATTTTATTAACAACTGTCATTATTTATGTTAAAGGAACATATATTATGTTATGAATTAGTAAAATCTGTAATAACTTCTTCCATAACATAATTTTCGTAATTATTACCTAATTTTCATTATTATTATCATTCATGTGTCATCACACTTGTGTATAATTATGCATTTGGCTAAAAAGCAATTGTATGCTTAAAAGCTAATAAATGTTGTTATTGTTGTTGTTGTTATATAGTTTATGATTAATTATAACGATTTAATGATTCATTTCACTAACTATTCATAGGGTAGAGTGTTTTCTCACGTCTCAAGTTACTGCTATGGGCAGTTTGCTAAAATCTGCTAATTGTTTGATCCATTCAGATAACGGTTGTTTAGGACAGTTAAAATAAAACATATTGAAAAAGCTTTTAGATATTGTTATACTATTGTTTTAAGAATCGATATTGTGGAGAACGACTCAACATGATAATCTTGACAAATACTAGATGGTCGTACGATCAATTGCAGCACTTAATATCATGTTCCCATTAAATCAATGTGTAGATTGCAGCGAAGCTGTCTCAACTGCATTAGACCTTTCAAAATAAAAAAAAGCATTGAGCAACGTTTTTAAACTGTTAATTCGACCATGTCATTCATGACAATGGAATTAATGAGTTTGAAGGGAAATACTTGTCCTGTTTTAGTTACTTTATGTTATATCGCTCTAAATCAATTTGTCTCAAATTATATACGACTAACTTCACTTGAACAATTTGCATAGGTCAATGCAATCAGCCAGAATAACATTGCCATGTTTATTAAATTAAAACAGGGTGGACGCAGTAATTTTTTATCTCTGCTCTTCAAAAAACAAATTAGCCATAGTAAGTATCCTATTAAATAATAACTCGTTTAATATGTAAAAACAATGTAAAGAACCACAATAATAAGAATTCGAAGTCTAATACGCATGTTTAGAAAATAGAAAACCGTATTGAAACAACATTCAATCGATTAGGCCATTGACACAGTCTATTGTTCATCCTTTCTATCGAGTTATACAAACTGAACTTTTTAAATATCTGGTGTATAAAGAACAAAGCGCTTGAAATTAAACATTATTATACTATTTACCAAAATGTTATTGTCAATTGTGTGTTATTTGATATTGAAATATCACACCGATATACGCAACGTATGATTGTTTGGTACCACGACTGCAGTTTCATACAGTGTACCTCATTGCAAGAGGTAAGATGTAGCTTCTATAGTGTTTATGTTTACGTGATCATCAATATTGTAATCGTTTTATTGTTAAAGTTACGAAAATCACAAATGTAATTTTCATGATATTTAACTGACCATAACATTATTAAGCTGTATTTAAGTGAGATAACCCTCAAGTTCAAAATTCGCAAACATCCCCATTAATGAAAAAAGTGCAAGAAGAAATAATGTTGGTATAATTACGCATTCATATTAATTCAGAAAACCATTGTCAAACACTTTAGTGTGCAAACATGCCAACATAGAAAACCAACGATACCTGATAACCGAATGAACTCAAATACCATGTTTAAATACCGATTTAAGAAATACACACTGACAATATTATGATGCAATATACAAGTAACTTTAAATTAATCACCTCACAATAGTTGGAGGTAATAAATTATAAAGGGTACCTCTATCTATACAAAAATGTGCATTTGTTATTGATTGAAGCCAGTAGCATACATATGTAATTTTATATTTTAAAATGCGTTTGATGCTTGTAATAAACAATCAAAATTCTTGTTAATATCTAAATAAAACATGAACTTCACAACTCTGTAATGTTAACATCAATAATTAAACACTAACCAACTGATATCAAATTATTTTAACAGAATCATATTTTAATTATCTTATCATTAGTTTAATTGTATTTAAACATTATCTTTTCTATCAAACAATGGACAAAAATGTGTAAACTGCTTACATTTCACTTAACAGTATGGGAGTTATACAATGACAATAACGCTATGAATGAAATGATCTCGGTTTAATAACAAGAATGGGTGAGCTCCGCAAATTAAAAAAATATAGTTACTACACAGACATTTATAGTTTAGTAATCATCATATCGATTTATAACACAATTCATCAAACTATTCAATTGAAAAAAAAAACAAGAGGGCATGCAAGGCTCAATGTCGCTCACCTGAGATACAAAGGAACTGACATGTTCTGTGCTGCAAGGTATTATTAAAACAAATGTTCTGACCAAGTTTCACGAAGATTGAACTATACTTGTGAGTAATTGAGTGTTAGCAAGGTTTCACTATAGCCATATTACAAAAAACTTCCCCATCCCCCTTGGTGGCCATGACGCAAGGTCTTAAAGCATAATTCAGAAGTACCACTTATACTTGGGCAGGTTATACGACTTGAGATAAATATTATGCTCATAAAGATTGTCACCATTTTTGAAGATGATATTATTGAAAATAATTGAGTAAACACAATCAACATATTATAACAGCATGTTTGCTCAGCAAGTATCATTACGATTGAACTTAACATGTGATTATTGGTATTCACAATGTTTCACTGTGGACACGAAAAGAAAACTGCAACCCCCCTGAGAGCCTTGTTTTCAAACAAACAGGAACTGTTTTCAGACTCACCTTGCAATGATATATCCAATAAAAAATCAAAACATCCCGTGTAAAACACATTTCACTTCATCAATAAAGTGTGTGCCTCAAAACAAATATCTTCTCTTATCTATGGTGTCAGACATCAAAGGTCTTTGATGCAGTTTCCAGCTGGAGCCTGTTACACAATCATCACTTGCCTTTCAAAAGGCATCAATAAATACTACTGTACCAGAACAATACAAACACTGTCTATAGAGTATCAAGTTTCTGATCTTAAAATAGAATAAGTTATCAAGTTGCTGATCTAAAAATAGAACAAGAAGGTTCACTCAGAGATGTGTATTGCTTTGTGCTGTGTATTGCTTTGTGCTGTTATGCAGGTGGCTGAACGGGTCAGTTGGAGGAATTAAGTTCATTCATGATTGGAGGTGACACAATTCAAGCTATACGCATTTTTTGTTTCTCCCTTAAGTAATTTTCTGCCAAAATAAATACAACATAAAACTTCGAGAATATTTAATAAAGAATATTCAGATAGCATAACACATGTTTATTGCTGTTAATCACCAACCAATCGTCATCATCATCATCGTAATCTTCTTCAGAAAGGAAAAAAACATCAACAATCTTTATTTCGAAATTTTACTCTATATCTTATAAGCAAAATTAATAGTAATGCATGAAGATATTGAATATCATAATATGCATACATTTGATTCAGAGATTATATTGGTTGTACTATAGCCAAAGGAAAACTGCCCTTCCCCTGGCTGCCATGTTTTTCACATTTTTAAACCCGTCCAAGATATCATTGGGATAAATCTTCTGACCATGTTTCATGAAGATCGGACAATAAATGTGGCCTCTAGAGTGTTAACAAGGTTTTACATTAGCCATATAAGGAAAACTTCCCCGCCCCCTGGTGTTCATGTTTTCCAACCAACCTGGTTACATAATAAATAATAAACCAATCCTTACATGCCCGACAATTCTATATCTTTTATTGCACGTTTTCCTATTCATTCTTCCATAGTTACTTGTAAGGCCTATGGCTATCCTTAGTTAACTTTCTTCTCAATTTCAATGAAAATGCATTAGTACTTTGTGACATGGAACAAAATAGAAATTCCTTCGATCGTAATGCCTATTTACATGGCCACAATTAATGGCAATTTGCACTGAGAAAAAGATATCTATACGGTTTTCTGACTCTGTAACACGACAAACAGCAAATAGGTGTCAGATTTCAGTCATTTTAAATAGTTTCAACATGTTAAATCGCATTTTCTGCCAATACAAATACAACATTTTGTTTTATTTATTTGTTCTGTCTGTGATGATCAAGTAAGCACTCGCCAATACCAATCAATTGTATTTAATATTCGAGGTTCTTTAAATGCAATCACGCAGAAACATACGGACAAGGAAATCATGTGCACTGAAAGTAAATACACATAAATGTAGGTGACAAAAAAAGAACATAAGTCCGATTTTACTAAAAACGTGTTGTATTTAAGGAACGCAATTAATAGGTGAGATATTCGAAACACTTTCTAGAAGTGAAATATGCCATTTATTGACTTTATCCAGAGACTTAACTAGAAATAAGAAATTTAGCAAGTTAGCAAACATTTACCTTTTTACAGTACTAAATGCGTTTGTTGTTTTGTCATTTCAGTAAGGTATCCTTTAAAAAAAGAATTTGACGTTCTGCTTCAAATTTGTATTTAAGAGCATACTGTATTCATCGACTGCTACCGAACTGGTCTTTATATTTACATCTATACATTTAGTACACTTGTTATGTTAAGCCACCGATATTTGCTCAAGTTTTCTATATCTGTTAAGCAACTCTTCAATGAGTACGGAAATACCCTCTTTTGAATATTGCAGGTTGCAGTTAAAGATCAGTAAACTTTTCAAAATACTGTTACACAAAATAATGTGTAATTTGTATAAATACCTGTCAATTGTCCGTTACACATTGGCAACAATACATGTAAAAAAAGTGCACAATTAATTTGCAAAAATGCCGAACACAATTCCATTGTCATTAGCATGGTTATCACGGCTTAAATAATTGACTGAAACATTCTTAAAATCTCGAGAGTCAGTATTGAATTAATATCAGCGATACCAGCCATAACTGTTTGCACTTAATGTGAATATGAAAGCCAGCTTCTTTTAACAACAATCGATCGAACCTATCGGATGGTACTTACTGCGCTTACAACAAAATCACATCAAATATTACGTTAACACTATAGCTACAACAGTTAATGTCATCTCTCTAACGTTAAGTTTGAAACATTTCATAGTATTGTGGTATAAACCGGTTGTAAGGAGCTCCAAACGTAACACGTGGCCAAGAAATATAAATAAAATATGCAAGTATAAGTACTGCCATATAAATAAAAAAATGTTTTATGTGGCTAATATTCTGCTTTGCTTTCATTAATATGAAAACATCCCCAATAAAGCTCCTCTTTTGTATAAATTAAAACACAAACATTGAACAATATTGAATCGGATAAAACTGTCAAGCAGACAAAAACCAAACAAGGACATGCAAGCTTATTTAGAACACATAGATATATAAATATAAATAAATATAAATTGGGCCCAAATTTTAGATCTGAATAATTTCCAACTAAGGTAAGTAATAAATAACAACGCATTATATCTGTTATCGCAAGTTATATTAGAAGTGGGCATACATTATCAGGATATATAGCATGTGGCTGAGGTAAAGATAATTTGCCTTGTCTCTAGATCTGAAAACTTTCAAAATAAGGTATATAGTCAATAACAGCGCAATAAATATTGTGTCATAAGCGAAAAACTAGGGAAAGAAATACAATATTATAAATTTAATTAAAAATCATGAGGACATAATATCAAGATAGATAACTTAGGACCTTGTTCATGATAATTCACCTTGTATTTGTAATCGAAATGGAAATGTGATTAGCTACTTGTTGGATTTGTTTGACAATTACCTGGAATTAATAAATAAGCAATTCAGTAGAATGATACAACTGAATAAGATGAGCGATTAATAGCCAGCTTAAGTATTTTGCAATATATGGCTCGTTCGCAGGAAACCGCAGGGATTTCATTACGCAGGTATATCAAAGAAGTTTCCTTCGAAATGTGTCGAATTTGCGATCATGGGCTAGTTTGAACGTTTTATCAATTGTTACATGTTAAACTAAGTAAACACTTTCAAAAGAATCAGGCGATAAAAAAATGGATGAAACCATTGTTATAAAAAGCAAAACAATATATAAATCTATTAACGCCCGAAATTTTATTTTTGAAATAAAGTTTTTGCCATGCCTAAAACCCAGATCGATATGCTGTTTAAATAGTCCACTTTTGTTCGAAATCACAATGAACATTTGATACAAACCAAACACGTCATGTAAACTGATCTATTTGAATGTTTGTTTGCGCAATATAGGAGACTCCATTGATGCATTTCCGTCTAACATGGTTTTAGATGAAAAGTAATATGGTCGGTGTATTGTGTCGCGTCCTCGGGTTCAATTAATTAGCGCTGTTCCAACGTCACAATATGAGAGAACATTTACATAAATAACGTGTTATTGATTAATATTATGATTACCGATTCATATGGATTAATGAATGATTATAGATTATGTTTTGTTTGCAGACATTGTAGAAAGCTGACACAAATAGGTACAAATGTTGTTTTATAAGTCGCGATTGCATGTTGATTATCAATCATAATCTTTATAATTACTGAATTGATAAGTTTACTGTCCCGCATAACGGAACATTTTCTGAGAATCGCCCATGCGTATGTCACAATTATGTTGTTCCTGATTACATAAAAGCATAAAACTGTCCCAAGTTAAACTTCCCCAAACTAATTCACGAAAGACAGACACGTAATTGTAAAACTTCGTCATTATTTTAAAACGGTAGTTTAATAGATTGGCTAAACGATAACATAATTAGAGCATTGCACTCACATATATTTGACGTTCTTCAGTTGCAAAAACGTGGAGGAAACACGACAAGTATATTCTACATTATACAAATAGTTTTATTAAATGATTGTTTTAGGAAAAATGCGCTTTCTTTAATGTGTAATTACCTCATCGCATTTACACATTGTGACATTTTAATGGACTTCAGCAAATATAATTAAGCACTTTCCGTGATTGTCCTCCGATAATTTTCTGGAAAAAATGAAAGACGACATGGTAACAGCCCTGATATAATGTTTTCTATTGTTTCCATGTTTGTGTAACATTAAAATAACCTATATAGAAATAATAAACCCATACATGTTTTAAGGGAGGGAAATTCATATTTACCCAATCAATAATAAAATATGCATCAGAGCACAAGAATGACACATTTCTGAGGCACGACGACACAATGAAATGAAATGCCTGATTACATATTAAGGATGAGTATGAAAATCCTACATGGTAGTGTTTAACATTCATCATAATTACTATTTTATGCACGAAATCATTATTCTTGATTCGGCCAAACGATTTGCTATGCATGATTTTTCAAACAGCAAATATAACATATTTTCTGAGTGTTTTGATAATGATTTAATATTGTTTAGTCACGCGTATATGCTAGTATATTAGCCTGTCGTGCTATTTGTGCAGGAGTACCAGTACAATTAGCAATCAATTGCTGTCGTACTTGATGTTTTGTCAATGTTCTTCTGGTTTGTGCTCTCCTGGCAAACCATAGCAATCACTTCCTTTCGGCCAATTACCAAAAAGTACACAATGTGTTCGATTCGGGAATATAATTACTTGGATTATGCAGTGGTTAATAGTTAAACATGAACTTGCGTTTGAGTGGTATTTATATGGTTTATTTGACATTATAATCGACGTAGTGTCTGCACTTGTCCAGTATTTCAGTTCAGATATATTATGTGCCTAGTCGATAAAGCTTCAATCCCAATGCTTTTAAGCTACTAACTGGTGTGCATTTGTGGGTTGTATTATTAGACTGGATATAAAGGTTTAAAAAAGTTCAATAACACATGTTTCTTCAACAGAATATCAATAAATCGGTATATAGCGATCCTTGGATTAAATGGTGTGGGTTAATATAAAGCAAACGCTTTTTGTATTGATTTATTTATTCAAGTAATAAAATCAATGTCTTCAATAAAAACGTAGCGTTTGAACCATGAAACTTCAGCCTGACAATACGGCAGAATAATTAGACCGGTGTTTGTGATCCTCCACAACCGAACAATCAATGTTCTTTACGGCATAAGATACCTTTGCAAATTCGCTGACTGCGCTTAAAAATTGAATAACGCTTGTTCCTGGAAACAATTACATATATTTCATAACATAGGTGAATTGCTGAACTTCATTCAAAACGATATTAAATCGGTAAAAGATATATCAAATAATGCACTCTAAAAACCAATTCTAAAATCCAATAAAAGTAAGGAATTGTTGTGCCTGGTTGTTCAGTTAATGTAGTACACGGCTGATTAGACATAACATCACACCTAAACACTATTGAACCATGTACCAAATGCACAAGTACACTGGCCTAATAAACTTATTGATGTCTACTACCAGTCCATAAAAGAGCTATGCGATATTTATTTTCAGCATATCAAAGCATAGAAGTGCTCTATTACAGGTAGATGCATTGATGTACAATCACATGTAGTTCATTCATTATAAGGTTTGTTGTAGTACATGGTTGTCACAACACATTATTGATTCGTTAAAAAGTTACAGAGTACAGAAATAATCTGGTTTTAAGTCTGATGCATATATCGCTCCAATTTACAGCGAGGCAGGGGTGAGGATGCACTTTTGAAAAAAAGTATAGACAGTATAGCGCAGACGTTTATTAACTGTTCAAAATCATCTTTGAAAAAGCAACAATAATAATGGTTAATGTTTAATAAAGTTGTATTGTCATGCGTTCTTATCAGTTAAATCTCTTAAAAGAAAGATGTTCCATATTACTTGTATGCTTTAATTATAAAAAACAATATCAAACATCAAACGTATAGAAACAAACTTGGAATGGCTTCTTACATTCAATCAATATATTTATTTTCATAAATACACGTGTATGTGCTGTTTGCATTTCAAAACATTATTAATTTGAAGAATCATATATTAATGATTGTAAACACTTTGCCTACAAGTTGTCAATTTGACATTCTGGGTATCGTGATTTATTAAATTTGAAATCTTCAACACATGCATTTCTCTTCTTTATGTCGAGCGTTTCAGTTTTATTTTCCCAATTTCAAAGTAAATGTTATATAAAACAATGCCGTACCTACTTACATTCCAAAATATATTAAACAATTGGATATATTTTTTATTTGAAAAATTCATGTTTTATTCATATCGGACAAAATAAGTTTTACATAGAGATCCACATTTATTTGCTGGTTAATAATTGCAAGAATTATTTAAAATCTGCCCTTTCGTTAAAACATCAAGACAGTTAATCGGCGTCAGTTCAATTTGCGGAAATGAAAACACGTTGTTTGAAGACCCGTTTATGCGTAAAGAAGACCATTTGTTATTAAAACCACACATTGAAGGGAAACAAAACGATCAACCAACAATAAGACAGACAGACAACATTTATTTATGTTCGTCAATAAACATAAACACAAATGCCTTTTTACTTAAATCAAATACCACTGATCACTTATGGTTCAGTGTTAGAGAGTATATGGACTTTGGCTTAAGTAAGTTGGCTTTATTAGCACTGGCTTAAGTAAGTTGGCTTTATTAGCACTACATCATAATTGGCGTGTATTCTGGAACTTTAAAAATTGAACACATTTCCAGAAAACATTGAACAGAGCTGTCACACAAGTATGTGCTTATACTTTATCACTAAATCTCAACTATGAAATACTCCATTCTGCTATACTGCAGGTCACATTTATGGTTATTCATCAGTGAACATAAATATTCATGACCCTGATGACTTTTGACAAAATGCAGTTGCAGTAATAATGATACCTACTTCCATGCAAACTTTAACTGAGTTTCGAAAGTATACAACTGAGGAAGAAGGGTAAACATAACATCATTCCTTTTAGCGTTTGTTAATCATTTTCCGAGGGGCTTAAAGAGTGATGTCATTTGAATGAAAATGTTGACGATTTGCTTCATGAAGAACACAATGTGTCAATAACGGCCAGTCAAGAGCTTTCTGTGACACTGTGTAACATATTACACGTAATAGCAACCACAAAACAATCACTATCCAAGTCTAATTATTCTGTTTTTGTATATTTATGTCAGCACTTATGTCAGAAAACAGATGGGCAAATCAAGTTACCAAAATGTTATAACTTAAAAGGTTTATGATTCAGCTGCAAGCATTGCTCTTTCTCGGGCAAGTTTTCGTACCAGATATCGTGTTCTGGCTGCTTCAATGTCTTCAGTCGTACTCTTACGGGCATATTTAGATATCTTTTCCTCATTCTCTTTCTCATTTGAATCCATATTTCCAGATTCCCTACCCCCCTTGGCTTTTGCAATTCTATCGTGTTTAGCTTCATCCTGAGATCTTTTCAGAGGTCTGCCATTGTCTTTACCAGTGTTATGTCCAGATTCTGAATTAGATTTTGAACTTGATCCCCTCTCTTTCTCTTTCAAATTGTCCTCCTTTACATGTTTTTTATTACTTTGTGAATCCCCATCATTAACTCTATCTTTTGACCTTGATCTCTTTCTATTCAACCTTTCTCTCGATCTTGACCTTTGCTTATGTCTGTCTTTAGACCTTGACCTTCTCTTACCAGTGTGGTATCTTGACATGTCTTTATCACTATCATGCTTGTCTTTGTTTCGTTGTCTTCTTTTTGGTGACTGACTTTTTCTCAAAGATGACCTACGCGGTGACCGTGAATGTCGGCGCTTTCTTCTGGCCTGTTCTGTGTCTGATTCACTATTACTGTCCCTTTGACGATACTTTCTATTGGTAGAAGAGGACGGCTTGAAAGACAGAGGATCCTTTGTTGATTTAACATCATTGCTTTGCTTTGGAGTCTCCCTGTCACTGTCTGTGTCAGATTCAGATGAGGAACTATGTTTCCTGAAGAGTTAACAGAAAATGTATATAAATGAAATGGCAGTATTTTAATTGAATACTCAGTTAGACATTTATATAAAAAAAGGACCGTGATGAACCTTAAGGGCTCACCTGAGTTCACAGACACTAATTGTGGAAGACTTGACCTCATAAAATGTACAAACTTACTCACAGAACAATACGACAAACTTTAATGAGCAAGACATGTGTCCATAGAGCACGAATGCTCTCACATTCCACATTTGTCTCAATACTCTGTTTTTGTTAAACACAAGCTGTTAATGGCCAAATCTGACCTCTAAGAGTGACAACCTTTGAGGTTATGAGACAGGTGATACAAATGACACTTTTGTCTTATCATGCTAGTCATTTGTGATAAGTTGTCTTAAAATTGAAATATGAATGTAAAAAATAACCATGGACAAGCTGGTATATAGCCAAATTTTACCTTTGAGTGGTAACACAATTTCTCTTAGATTTGACCTGGTGACATAGTTTTTGAACGCATGTTACCCGGTTTCAAACTTAGCCCAGATATTGTCAAGAAAAACATTCTGACCAAGTTTTCTTAAGATCGAGTCATAATTTTGGCCTCTAAAATGGTTACACAGTTTTTCACCTAGTACTTGGACGCACAGGAGCCAGACTCCAACTCAACTTACGAAATCTCAAGATTTAAATTCAAGACAAAGTTTCATTAAGTCATTAATGTGGGCTCTAGTGGCAACAGAAAGGTTTTTCTAAGATTTTACTTGGTGACACATATCACCTGGATTTAAACTAAGCCTATATATAGTCCAAATAAATATTCTGACAAAGTTTCATCAAGATTGAGTCATAAACGTGGCCCATGGAGTGGTACCAAGGTTTTTCTGAGATTCGACCTAAAGACCCAATTTTGGATGCACATGACACAGATTCATACTTGGCCTAAATATTGTACAGATAAACATTCTGGCTAAGTTTCATCAAGGTTGGATTTTAAAAATGCCATCTAGAGTGTAACAAACTTTACAACACATACCACACATCGAATACAGCACAATGCCAGATCCGATAATTTGTGGTCACAAAAGCTAACCTTGAGTGATCATGCTTAGGTGAGCTAAAAAAAAAGGTAAATCAAATCGGCCTCTCACAAGAGGCATCTGTTTCCTATCTTTCTGCAACTACACATTTCATAACTGTTTTATTGATTATTAAATGCAAGAATCCCTATATCTATTACATGTACTATGTGTACAACAATAACTACTACTCTTACAAATTGCACATACAACTATGATAGAATCCAGTATGATTCTATGTCAATACAGTATTTAAAAGTCAATAGAGGGTATGGACATTCAGGGCTTTGCCTGCCATTAACAAGTAAGTGAATGGCTACAAAATTAATTTTCTACCATATAAGATACATCAGGCAATCACACACCTAGATACTGATGTTTCTGCATTATCATCATGGTCTTCTGAATGTGGCTCCGTCGTCACAACGCTTCTGAAACAGTAAATACGAATAGGAGTTATTCATAAATTAAAACTCTTTGCTATTATGTTATTAAGTTCGCTATCTTTAAAACAATATAATTATAAAAATACAAATAATCACACTAAACCTTAAAACTGTTGTTTATTTCAATGACAAACATATTTGAACTATAATGGAAGTGAAGAAGTTTATAAGCTGTTTAATATCTAGTTTTATCCTTGCAGCAGCAATTGCTTTGAGTTTCGTGTGATTTATAAAGACTAAAATCTGAAGGATGGAAGGACATGTAGATGAACAAGGGCATAACTATTATATGGCCCCTTTCTTCAGAAAACTGGGAGCAAAACAACTTTAATGTTTAAAAGTACAAATGAAAATGTCAGCTTAAGATTTACATCAAAACTAAATTTCATATTAAATTTTTAGGTTAATACAATCATTAAACAAATACAGCATGCAAAGATCACTTACTCATCTTGTTTAACAGGGTCCTTAGTTGTTTCATCCAGGATGTATCTGTAGAAACCAGTCAGATCATTTTGCTTGGTCACATCTTGCTTGGCTGAAATGTGACAAGAATAATAATGAAAACATCCTATGAAACTTCATAGACTTGATCAAGACTATTGTAATTGAGCCCTGCTCTGTGGAAAGGGGGTTAAATGCATGTGCGTAAAGTGTCGTCCCAGATTAGCCTGTGCAGTCCGCTAATTAGGGACGACACTTTCTGCCTAAACTGGATTTTTGTCAAGCTAATTCTTTCTTAAAACGAAAATACAATAAAAGCGGAAAGTGTCGTCCCTGATTAGCGTGTGCGGACTGCATAGGCTTATCTAGGTCAACACTTAACGCACATGCATAAAACCCCCTTTTCACAGAGCAGGGCTCAAATGTTATATTTCAGCTGACCTTCTAGCACCGCCTCCCTGCGTTCTTTCTCTTCCTCCTCCTGCCGTTCCTCCATCTTCTTCTTGTACGCAGTTGTCACGAACACCTCCTTGTCAGCAAACTCCTCCCCCTCTGTCTCTCTCTCTTTCTGGATTTTACGCTCCTGGCGACGTTCGTCATCTGCTTTTCTTTTCTCACTTGCCTAGAGAGACAGCAAGAGTGTAAATGGGTTGTGCTTATATTAGAAAACAAGGGACTGTATTCACCAACAAATTCTTAGACTAAGGTCTAAAAAATAAAGAATATTCCTTAAAATGTTATGTGCTAAAGTTACTTGGAAGTCAAGTCACGCATGTCAATTAACACCAATAATTATGAAATTCTTTGTAAAGAACAATATGTTAATATTTTAAGCTCCATTATTAACTTCTTTATATGTAAACTCTGGATTATGATTGTTGAGTCTACATGTTCTTTATTCTTAAATCAAAGTTTGGGTTGGTGAATATGGGGCCTGGAAAAATAAAAGTGGGGCGAGTCTTTTTTAATGATGGTTGCCAGACAATACTAGCTAGTAAAAACAAGAAACCGTCGGAGACGGGTGATGCTCCCCAAAGTTTTGTTTTGTTACAATATTGCACTATATATTCAGATAAAAGGAAACGTCTAGAGGGGCATAACTTTGGACAAAATAATATGATGGGTGGTTTAGCAACTTAAAAATTTCAAAGGACCATAACTCTCTAAATAAATCATCTAACCAGAATCCACTAATAACATGTGCATCTCCTCAAGGTATTTAAGCTTCACATAAAGCTTCATTGAATTTTAGTCAGTAGTTGGGGAGAAATAGCCTGGACAAGAATTGCACTAAATGTACAGTTCATAGAAAATTTCAAAGGGCCATAACTCTGTGAAAAATCATCCGACCAGAACCGGCTGATAATATGCACATTTCCTCTTGGTATGAAGCTTATCATTAAGTGTCATTAAATTCCTGTCATTAGTTGCTGAGAAATAGCTCGGACAAGAATTGCACTATATGTACAGGTAATGGAAAATTTCAAAGGGCCATAACTCTGTGAAAAATCATCCGACCAGAACTGGCTGATAATATGCACATCTCCTCTTTGTAGTGAAGCTTCCCATAAAGTTTCATTGACTTCCGGTCATTAGTTGCTGAGAAATAGCCCGGACAAGAATTGCACTATATGTACAGTTAATGGAAAATTTTAAAGGGCCATAATTCTGTGAAAAATCATCCGACCAGAACCGGCTGATAATATTCACATCTCCTCTTGGTAGTGAAGCTTCCCATAAAGTTTCATTTCATTGAATTCTGGTTATTAGTTGCTGAGAAATAGCCCGGACAAATTTCCGGACGGACGCCCACACGTATGCACGGACAGACGAGGCGGCGACTATATGCTCGCCCCAAAACATTTTAGGGCGGCATAAAAATATAATTAGGTACTTTTAATACATGTTAATGAATATATGCAATATTGGAAATCAAAATTTTAATTTAATTTGATGCTTTTCAAATGCTTTCTGTCACAAAGTTTAGTATGTTTATGTTGTGAATAACTGTGTGCACTGTAAAAACTAGATTTTAAATGTAGTGTTATTTATATATATACTATTGTTTTGATCATTTAAATGCTTCAATTTGAAAACTCAACCTGCCTCCTATTTATTGAACAGAATTTCTTGATGAATATGGCATGATTATTAAAATCACTAGTTGCAATGCACCTTGTTGAGTTTTCGAAAGGATTTTGTTGATTTTTGTTTAAATAAAATGTGTAAACCAAGAGGGTTATTTATACATGTGACATAAGTATTCAGCACCCTGGCACTCTTTTTATTTAACAGAGCAAAATAATTTTTAGAAATAATAACAACCATTTATATATAAGTTTTTTTTTCAGAAGTCAACATGTGGTTTCTACACAAATTTAGCCAGTATTATAAAACTTCTACACAAACAAAACTATTTTTCAAACTTATCAAATCAAGCTAGTTATTTTTTACAAAAAACTTAAAACTCATGTACATGTACATTTCTAGGCAATTTATTTGTTGTCACACAAAAATGATATTCTCGGAAAAAAAATACCTTTAAAAGCTGTTCAATGTATCTGGGTTTATTATCCAGGACCTTCTTGACATGTGACTGTTCCGCCTTTTTGCCGACCATGTCATCATAGACGCTGTCATACTCAAACACACTGGGGTCTTCTTGCAGGGCCTTGTCAATGTCCAGCTGAGTCTGGTTTTAGGCAAAAATATAAGAAAATTCAATAGTCTCATTCTGGAAAAACGGGGCTTAATGCATGTGCTTTTATTGTCGTCCAAGGCTAATCAGTAATGACAATTTCTGCTTAGACTAGATTTTCATTTAGAAGAGAGGCTTTTGTTAAACGAAACAATTATGCAAAAGTGGAAAGTGTAGTCCCTGATTAGCCTGTGCGGACTGCACAGGCTAATCTGGTACGACACTTTTCGCCTATGCATAAAGCTACGTTTTTCCAAAGTGTCGTACTCAAACACGCTGGGATCCTCTTGCAAAGTCTTGTCAATGTCCAGCTCAGTCTGGTGCAAAGCCTTGTCAATGTCCAGCTGAGTCTGGTGCAAATCCTTGTCAATGTCCAGCTGAGTCTGGTTCAAAAAGTTATTGCCTAATGTATGTGCGTAAAGTGTCGTCCCAGATTAGCCTGTGCAGTCGGCACAGGCTAATCAGGCATGACACTTTCAGCCTAGACTCGATTTTAAATTAGAAGAAAGTTCTGTTAAACGAAAAATTCCGTAACAGCGGCTTGTGTCGTCTCTGATTATTTTTACCTATACTTATGAATAGAAAGGAAAGAAAAAAAGCACCTTACAATAAAGTAATATGTTTTCAGAGTATCTTATTTTAAAAAACCCACATACATGTGTGTCAATACACTATGAAACTAACACGGACACTTGCCAGTGCATAAGTCCTTATCAAAAATGCCCTGATACCAGGTCTTTAGTCAAATAATGCAAAGATGAACTGGTAAATACCAGTAATTGCAGGACGTTTGTGGTCAGGATAGGAGGGGATCAAATGGAAATTAGTGAAATCATTTTCACATTTTGTGTTATCCCTGGTAATGGTTAGCATTTCATGGTAATATTTATTTATTTGAACTTATATTTGTTATATTATGCCATGTATTACTTAACAAGTCATTCATCAGTATTTGTTAGTATGTATCTATCTGTTTGTATCTTACCATGATTTGTGTATCAATGCCAAAATAAAACTACTACTACTACTACTACTAAATAAAACTTTTATACTAGTTATCAAAACTAGATGCCTTTCTTCAACATGTTAAGTTAACAGTTAAGTACATTGTTAAAAATGATTACAATTATTTGACAAGTTGAACCATATGCCCATTTATTTTACAGTACTACTTTACCTCTTAAGTGTGAACTTGACCTTAACATAATTATAATGAAGTCGCAGGCTGGTCCCACTGTATAATGCTAAAATTTGACCTTTGACCTCTATCTTCAATTGACCGGGCTTGACAATTAACAGTACAGGTATTTCAGATTGTGCAAAAGCACAAAATAAGCCTAAAAAAGGGAATTGTCCTACATCAAACGACAAATGTCACTGTGGTTATTTTTAAATAAATGCTCTGACTCTGAGCTTATTATTTCATTGTACTTTAAAATCAATAAGACTAGAGGATGGAAACAATAGCTTTCACTCCACATAAGATTTATGGAGTTTCTGTTTTTATCTATTCTATTAAGTCCAATCAAACTAAGCTGTCAGTCTAGATCCCCCTCCCAGGATGAAAAACATTCATTCTTTACAACTGAGTTGAACGGTCACCTCCTGTAAGAGGCCAGTATATTTCACACCAAAAGCCATATTCACCATTGTAAGCAGTCATGAGGAAGTCATTTCCAGGTGCGAAAAGGAAACACTCACATCAATCTTCATTGTAACCTTGCAACTTTGATTTCAAAGTGCCAACTTTAATTTCAAAGTGCCAATTGTGCATCTATTGTGCAGTTTAAGAATCTGATTTCGGTAACTGCCTCTGATATAATAAATGCAGACCACTGTGAGAAAACTAATACAAGTGTGTTAAGAAAGTTTATTTTACTGGGATAATAACAGTGAAATTTTCAAAATCAATTATATCAGAATTTGTTTCAAGTTTAAATAATAGTTGCTTATTAATGATCATGAATAAAATTCATTTGTGATTGGAAGTGAGTTATGTGCTGGATGTTTGCAAGTGCAGATTGCAGATTAAACATAAGCTAGAAATCATTATGATCAGATAGTGCTGGACTTCATTATGGGTTATCAGGACGCATCCATTTAGCACAAAGTGGAATTTTCTATAAAACATCAGGTGACCAACCATCTAATAAGTGGTCACACTACTTAAGCAGACGACTTCCTTTAGCAGCCACTTCCACTATTTTTTTAACTGGCTGCTGTACACAGGTTGGACTGTGTTTGATACACCAATTTTGAGTCTCCCAGAAACAAGGATTTAAAAAACACCATCTTAAAAACATCTTGGTTAAAATTTTAACATACAAACTTACCTGCTTTTTGATAACTTTTTTATTGTTGGATGTGGCACCATATTTAGACGTTATTCCTTTCTTTGAATCAGTTTCCTGTAAAAAGGAAAACATAGTTTCAGAACTAGAACTAGTAAATGTAGACATTTTGTAAATTTTAACATCGCAAAAACATCTGGATGATATATTTGACTTTTCTATGTATTCACATAAATTTCTTTGTTATTAACCCATTTATGCCTTGCGTCTAGAAAAAAAGGCCTTGGCAAACAGCGTAGACCCAGATGAGATGCCACATGATGCGGGGTCTCATCAGGGTCTGCACTGTTTGCTTAAAGGAATTTCTGTAAGAAATATTCTAAATATAGAAATAAATATACTTGACATCCCTAATTTTGGATATGAAATGATCCAATTTAAAAGGATGAGAGGGTCCACTAGGCATAAATGGGTTAAATAGCAAAGTACGTTTGGTAAAGTAAAAAAATAACTAGAGTTTTGTAACAAAGACACAAACATGACTCATAACACTGAAACACTTTTGTCAGCTATTCTGAATGGTAAATAACTTAGAAATGTGTCGTGTTCACAGGCTAATCAGGGACGACAATTTCCGCTTTTATGGATTTTTTCGTTTAAATGATGTCTCTTCTTAGCGAAAACACAGTTTAGGCGGAGAGTGTCGTCTCAGATTAGCCTGTGCAGACTGCACTGGCTAATCTGGGACGACACTTTACGCACGAGCATTATGTCCAGTTTTCTCAGAACGCGACACATATAGGTAAATAACTTAGGAATGTGTGGATCATTGAGGATATAAACAGCCTTCCGCTTCATGGTGATAAAATATTGCAAGTTTTAATTTAATCCTTTGAGAATTTTGCAAGCTGCCTGACCCAATCTTACAAAGTTATACTCACATGTGTTACATTTTATGCTGACAGACCTACAAACCAACGGTGACTTCAATATACCCATCCCTTTGGGGTATAATACACAGTTCTTCATAATTAAACATAACCAATTGTTTTGTTAAAATAAAACATATGATCTTGGCTCTAGGAAAACCAAGCTTAATGCATGTGCGTCAAGTTTCATACCAGATTTGCCCGTGAATCACACGGGCTAATCAGGGACATCACTTTACGCCTTGACTGGATTTTCAATGCATGTGCGTCAAGTGTCATACCAGATTTGCCCGTGAATCACACAGGCAAATCAGGGACATCACTTTACGCCTTGACTGGATTTTCGTAAAGTGGTGACTTCCTTTAAACAAAAATTCCATTTAAGCGGAAAGTGTTGTCCCTGATAAGCCTGTGACAGGCTTATCTGGGATGATACTTTATGTACGTAAATTAAGCCTGGTTTTGCAATATTTTATTATAAAAAAATAAAACCCATACAGATTTTTCATCCTCATCATCTCCAAATATATTGGCTACTGCTACCACACCAGGTTTCTTTGAGGAATTAGGAACAAATAATCCATACCTGAAACACACAATAATTACTAATAATGTAAAGTTGTACATAAACCTACATGTATATTTAACTTTTACTGTCTGCTATGATTAGATTACAAATTCAATGAATATCACGTGATCCCATTGCCAAAAACCAGAAGAATAAATCAAAGCCCATTAAAAACTGTAAATAAGTTACACTGTTTTAGTTTCCAGTATTAAATGATTATTAAACTTAAAAAAACGAATGAAACATCAAAAGAAAAGTTTTGAGCAATTGTCAGACTATTGCAAATTTATTTTGTTAACAAAATCCCACTGATAAACTAGTTTTGGCGGTAATTAAATACAAGGCTAAGCAACGTCATTTCCGGCCATTTTAGCTAAATTCAAAAAACAAAGACACAGTGAAGCATTTTGGATTATAAACTACGAGGAATTTTACCTTGAGATTCATATTTGTAAGGAATATAAGTTTAAAGGATTAACTTCACGAGAAAAGTAATTTATTGCTTCTCACATAAGTTTTTGTTTGCAATTTAATATTTATGATTCTTTGACAAAGTTTGTGATGAGGGCGATCCATGGTTAGTCAGGATACTAGTTATAAAGAGTAACAACGACCAATATGTTCACCCCGATATATTCCAGACAATACCAAACTTCCAGATTGTTGTCAGACATCCAGTCTGAGAGATTGACAAATTCTGTCAGACCGGATGAGTGTTTGTCAGACCAAACAAAAAGGGAGAAAACACAAAATGAAATGACGGTTACACAAAGTATTTATTTATATCATAATGATAATGACATATAACAAGTATGTTACTACATGTATCTATATAAGTAACATCATATAACAAGTATGTTACTATCTACTACTAGATATTATCAGATATCCGACACTCACATTAAATTCAATTTATCACATTATTACATTATTTTGTGGAATTCAAATAATTGATTATCTGGGCCTTCCAGTTGTCCATGCATCCTGGAATTTGCGAGCTGGTCGTTTTTCCTCATACTTTTTCCATTTGGGATTGGTGGGCGTGGTGTCATTGGCCTCAGATTTACGTTTAGCCCCTTTGCCTGGGTCATTGGCTTTGGTAAGAAACCTCAGCATATCAGGCAAATTGCACAATGATAAATATAAAGACAATAAAATTAGTTGTGAAATAATCTTTTGGAAAGAAGACAACAATATTTTGAGAACGAAATCACCTGATAACAGTTATACGTCCACGTTATTTTCGCTTCACAATGCTGTATACATTGATGACCACGTATTTGAGCACCTGCCTTGCTGCAAGGTCCCAGCTCTTGCATTTTGCAAATTGACATGCGCATATCAGTTTGGAACTAGAACTTCATAAATATCCGTTTTTATTTCCGATATTCTTATCGGAGGACACAAATAGATAGGAAACATAATAAAAAGACACTGGTATTTTTGTATTTAGTTCTACATGTTTTGATGACAAATATTGGAATCCCAAGGAGCATCAGACGATGATTAATATGATATTTTATGGAGTCGGACATTTTGGTCTGACGTAATTGCAAAATTGATCGGACATTGTCATAATCTGTCAGACATGTCCGTCGGTCCAACAAAGTTTGGTATTGTCTGATATTCCCTTTAAAAGGGGGCCGTACAAGACTGATATTGGGGCCTAATAAGAATGATATGTTGGTCGAATAAACCAAAGTTCACTGGTCAAAAAGCAGACAGCTGATTCGTGAATGTGAAAAGGGAATATTGAAAGCATTCAGATTTCAGGACATTACATCAAAAAGCTTTTGCCCGTAAATTATGCAGCACTGACAAGGGTATGAAACTAAAACTATTTGTAACACATCGTGGTTCAATAGTTTAGCTTTGTAAAGAAAGGATTAATAGTGTTACTTTTTATCCCCGGGCGCCGCCATCTTGTTTATATGTTGAAAACACCACTGAACTGTAAATGCGGCGACNCTACTACTACTACTACTACTACTACTACTACTACTACTACTACTACTACTACTACTACTACTACTACTACTACTACTAGTACCACTACCACTACCACTACCACCACCACCACACCACCACCACCACTACCACTACCACTACCACTACTACTACTACTACTACTACTACTACTACTACTACTACTACTTCTACATCACCACCCCTCCACAATGAATACTAGTACTACCACCACTACTACTACCACAACCTCTTGTACGTGTAGCAATGAAATTATCATTATTTATATTGTTGGTATCAACTGTGTTGTTTTCGCTCTTAGGGTTGACCGTTGGCCTGTCCTGCCTTCTTCTAGTCCTGTACATCGCAATGGCGGCTATTGTCTATCGTCCCCGTCGCATAGCAACAGACGCAAACAAGTTTCAACTGCCAACTCAGAGGCTTTCGAAGATGACGTGATCGCATTTCTAATCCCATATGATGAAATGAGTACACGAACTAAATAATGAACCATGTTTAAATGGGCACGTGATACTTACAGATGCCCGAATTGGGCTGTCTTTTCGAAAAAAAATAAAAATAAATAACATTCAATTATATTTATGTTTGCCATCTAAATGGCGTATTTATGACAGCTGGAGATTGCATTTTAAAAATTTAAAAACAAAAAGCGTTTATTTATTGTCCCATGTTTTTTTACTCAATGTATGTATATATTTTACCCGTCCATGTAAACAGTCTTAACAATTCTAGCAATTCGCCCTAACTGATTTCATCCTTGATTTCATACTTGCTGAAAATAAAGAAGAATACCTCATTTAATTTAACCCTTGTCCTAATACAAATACATTCTGACACCTTTGCAGTATACGTTCACATTAAAAAAAGTTGACACCAAATGAGAATTTGCTCATGATGAGCAAATTCTTCTTTTGTTTCAACGTTTAACATTTGAATAAACACATACAATTCTCATGGTGATTTAAGAATTGTTAAGACTATGTAAAAACAGGGAAAGGGTTTTGACAGAATGCCAAGGTAATTGGATTCGCTTCTCCAAAATGTCAGATATTCCAGCAAGACGGCCAAGACTATTCTGGACACGATTCTAAGCATCCAGCCTAAGGACAGCAGCGAAGGCGGTGGAGAAACGAGTGAAGCCTTCGTCAAACGTATCTGCGATGACATGTTAGAGAAATTACCCAACGACTACATTGCGTACGAGGTGAAACAACGACTACAGAAGATGAGCCCTCTCAAGCCCATGAATATCTTATTGAGGCAGGAGATGAACCGAATGTAGGCCGTTATTACGGCTGTACGATCGACCTTGAATGACCTTAAACTGGCGATCGTTGTTTCTATTATTATGAGAACTTGAGGGACGCGTTGGATAGCATGTATGATGCGAGAATTCCCAAGGTTTGGGCTAAGGGGAGAGTTCATTTTATGTAGCCATTTGACATGTTATAACCCATTACCAAGTGATAAGGAGATTTTACAAGTTTGTTGCAGAAGACTCTAGAAATCATTGTGATAAAAGGAGAAATTGCTCATGTTGAGCAATTTCTCTTTTTATAACAATTATTTCACCCTATTTACTGCAAAACTTCAACGTTTATTGCAAACTTAACTGCCCTCTGCAAACTCTTTAAATTTGGAAAGTTAAAAAATGTGTCGTTTAATAAAGAGATATTCTATTTCATCTGATGAAGAATACTTTAAACTGGGGAAGGGTTAACGCATTACAAGAAATGAGAAAATATTTAGAAAAAAGATGAAATTGTTTATAACAAGCATTTTCTTCTTTTGACATAAAAAAATCATGGAGTGTTTTTCTCTTAACCCTTGACCAAACAATGACGAGATTTAAGGTGTTTGTTGCAGACGCCACTATAAATACTTGTGGAAAAAGAGAAATTGCTCAAGAGGAGCAATTTATCTTTTCTCCATTATGATGTATTCTCTACCAAAGCATTTGCATCATATTCATTTACAATTTTAATTGTCTTTTGCCACAGCTTTAAATTTGGAAAGTCCAAATTTGTGGTTTGGTAAAGGTTGTAACTTCCAGTCATTCCTTTTAAGACGTTCCCCTAATACAAATGCCTTTGCAGCGGACTTCAAAAACATTTAGACAAAAAGGGGAAATTGCTCAGGATGTCAAAGAAGTATTTAAAAACAATGAATAGTCATCATCCCCTGCCTTTCCTTGCAGATTTCTAATTGTAACTGTCCCATTGATGATTGCAGTCACAACATTCAACTGACAATCCAACGAATTTCACAGGTTTTAAGAGATCACATGATCAGAAATGTAGTTCCTTCATATCACAATGAAGTGAATTCCTTTGTACGTCATTCTACATATAGCATAAATCTCTGAATTTAAAGCAATTATAACTGATTTATGTATGTTTTGCTGCATGTATTGGAACACAAAGGAAATTGCCTGATCAATTGCCCAGAGGGCATTATGATGGCAATGTGACCAAGCAATTTCCTTAATTTTCCAATATATGCAAAAACATGCATTAATCCCTTTAGTAACTATCCCTTCAATGATTTTGGCATTCAAACATATAATTTATTTCTCTTCAGATCTCCTGGGATTCGAGCACATTGGGTTTCTGGTTTTCAGAGCCGATTGATCGTAACACGCAGTTCCACAGCTGGTGTTTTGATGGCAGACCTGATACTTTCTGGATGACGGGTTTCTTCAACGCTCAGGGATTCCTCACTGCTATGAGACAGGTGTGTTCAATGTTTGTTTTCTATCACACCTTTAGTTGACAACACCTGAAAATGTTATGAAAAAAAAAATCGAGGAACTAAACTAGAATAAGGATTTATTGTGACACAAGAAGATGACCGATAAAAATGCTTTGAGCAAATGAGATTACATTTGAAAACATTGTNTCTACTACTACTACTACTACTACTACTACTACTACTACTACTACTACTACTACTACTACTACTACTACTACTACTACTACTGCTACTTATATCACCACCCCTCCACAATGAATACTAGTACTTCCACCACTACTACTACCACAACTGCTTGTACTTGTAGCGATGAAATTACCATTATTTATATTGTTGGTTTTAACTGTGTTGTTTTCGCTCTTAGGGTTGACCGTCGGTCTGTCCTGCCTTCTTCTAGTCCTGTACATCGCAATGGCGGCTATTGTCTATCGTCCCCGTCGCATAGCAACAGACGCAAACAAGTTTCAACTGCCAACTCAGAGGCTTTCGCAGATGACGTGATCGCATTTCTAATCCCATATGATGGAATGAGTACACGAACTAAATTAAAACTATGTTTAAATGGGCATGTGTCACTTACAGATGTCCGAATTGTTTTTTTTTCGATTTTTGTTTCATATATTTATAAAATTCATTTTATTTATGTTCGCCATCTAAATGGCGTATTTATGGCAGCTGGAGATTGCATTTAAAAAAAAAGAAAAAAAAAAGCGTTTGTTTATTTTCCCATGATGTTTTACCCAATGTATGTATATATTTTACCCGTCCATGTAAACAGTCATGTTCATATTTTGGAAATTGCAGGAACAACTTAGCTTTCAAAACTTTCTGACACCCAATAACAAATAACGGGGATTCGGTATTTTGAACATGCCCTCCGCCTCCGATCGGGTAACGAAATACACGATGTAAGTACATATACACGTGACATTTATCATAGTTAACATTGCTTAATTAATTAACATTCATCATTCTTTGTTTTGGAAAGAGCATCACACGAATCATTCTGGTTATTTTCGGGGGGGAAAAATCTATTACAGGGATTTCGGTAATTCTATATATTGAAGCGGAAGCTCTCAAGCGCTTGCACGTGTACCGAAACATATTTAAGACAAAAAGAACATCTGCACCACTGGCCATGAAATTATTGACGTATACAAAACATTTAATTTGTGCGATATGCACTTGAAAGTGACTTTTCATGAATGTACGTTGGTGCATAGATGCCCTTTTTATGCCCTTCAACATTGCATTGGCCCCATTTTTATGCACGACAGAATAATTGGTATCATTGGTACTTTACGTTTGTAACGTGGCATGGTATCTTTTGTTGTGTTTAGTTTTTGTAATATTTCCATGTCACGTTTTTTTTTCAACTTTGATTATCTTAGAATTTCAACGCTAATTGCTAGGCTAGTTGTGTTGTCAATTAAAAAACAAATACATCTATTTCTTTCTATATATCTATGTCTATACGTTTTCTACGTTTTTGTTTACAAACACTTATCCTAGTTTTAATGTTTTTCACTTTTTTACAACATCTGTGGTAACATTGATATGATTTCAAATGTTTATGTTATACAAATTCGCTCGTGTCGCTCTTGTTATTGACCAATTGTTGCTATACATTGTATATATATACTACTGTTTTATATTCAGTTGTAAGATTGTTTATGTTAAATACATTGATATTATTATCTTGTGTTATTTGTGCAAACAATGTTTGCAATCTTATTCTAGCTTAACATTGTAAATTCGGTATCCGCTCGGCATCGGAAGCATATTTAACTTACCGATATCCCCGTTATAAATGGCTATTCTGTGTTGAACCCAATCTTTCGGTAATGCTTGTGTGGAACCCAATGTTTTGGTTATGGTTACTAATACCACCCAGATACGTAGTAACATGGGAGATTTCAGTAACCACGCTTGTGCCTGAAACAGGTGGCTTCAATAGAAATACCGAAATCCTCTCTAGATCGCTCATTTATTTAAGAAAATGACCACTATTATTTATTCCATTACAAACATTGGTAAGTATAATATTGTCTTGATATAAAATAACATCGGGAATTCGGTATCCGCTCGGCGTCGAAAGGTGCGTTTAACTTACCGAAATATCCGTTATGAATGTCTTTGTGTGTGATGAAAACAAGGTTTTGTTTACAAATTTAAGGTAAGGTTCAATGTCGACTGCATGATTTAGGATGCAATGTTAGCTGGCGTATCGGTCTTACAGCTGAGGAATGGGGTGTGTAATATGAGCCTCGCTCTCTGAAAACGGGGTTTTAATGCATGTACAGTCCGCACAGGCTAATTAGTGACGACACTTTCCTCCTAAACTGGATTTTCGCTAAGAAGAAACTTCCCTTAAGTGAAAAACAAGGAGCGAAAAGTGTCGTCCATGATAAGCCTTTGCGGACTGCACAGGCTAATCTGGGATGACACTTTTCGCACATGCATGAAATTCCGTTTTCAAACAGCGAGGTCCATTTGTAATTTGTGGTTTGTGTAAGAACTATAATGTCATGTTTATGGAATATATTCAGAAATACTGGTTTAATTAGAGAGTTGTTTTGACAGACCTTACATATTATGAATAAATATGTGTTATAAGGGGATTTGTTTCACCAGAACAGATTTCATATACTTTGTAATGATTCTTCTACAAGTTCACGCAGTTTCATTTAAGGAATATCATTTAATGAGCAATAGCAACATTTAACACACATAATAGATGACTTATGTTAATCAAAGCGCTGAAGGCACTGAAGTTGTTCGCTTTTGCATAATCTTAGATGCAACTCAGTTTTCAAAATTACTTTATAGCTTTTTATATCGCAAGTTTGAAATGAACACAACCCATTCAAATTTATAAAAAGTGTGTCTTAAAGCACAGGTCGAAATGTGTGTGCACTGTTTATCCTCATATTTATGTTATAGAGATAACTAAGACAAAATGTGCGCATTGCACAGGCTATCAGTGTGCACAGGATAATCTTATTTGACATGAATTAAGCCCCGTTTTCCCTGAAAGCAGCCAATATGTACAGCACAAGCTGTTAAACACTAGACTGGCCAATGTTGTCGCACAAGCTGTTAAACACTATTGATTACATACACACACTGGCTGTCTGCTAGTGTCTGCAATATACCAGTGGGAGGATAAACATGCAGATGCGGTGGTTATCGTTCCTAGCGTAGTAACGCAATACACTGGCTTGCAAAACTCCCGCTACATGAGTTGCTCGCTAGCGCGAACAACTAAAAACTAATATTTTTGCCTTTGCAAATAAATAAATGATACACCACCATTACACCAGCGTTATAAGGGATGGACAATGTTCACCCAAATCACACAGAAGTCGTAAAATCTATAAGCATAGACGTCACTTTGGTGTTAGATTGTCTATGTTTTCTGACCGCTAGGTCACGTGATTAAATCAGCGGAGCGATCGTCTTCCAGTCGAGATGTTTTTTGAAGATCACACCGATGTATTCGCGTCTGTACTGAGGGCGTAAAATACTAACTGCCTGCTATCATAGAGATAATCATGCATGGGTGGGGAGGGGGCTTTCCTGAAGGCGTGGCCAGTGCACGCGACACCATCTATAAGTATAAAGTTATTTAACCATTAGCACACATACGGAAAAAAAGTGACAATAGCAATACGGGATGGAATAGAAAAAGGTATTTATTTAGTTATTTTTATTGTTTAAACCAATTGGAGCTGTATCAATTCTGAAATCTAAATGCTTAATATTTTCGTTTTAAATTTAGATGTACTGTTGACATATGGCAGACATATATTGTGCTTAAACATTAAGTTTAAATGAAAGAATGTGGCATTTCAAGAATGAGAAAAGATCGATTCCAAAAGTATTGATACGTGGTAATAACTAAATATGTTCATTCATTTAGCTAAAAGTCCGCATTTATGCGATTTCGTAACTATAACAGATATGATGAGCAATGGTTGTTGAATCGAATCTTCATATTTATACATTTACTTAAATTCTACTAAATATTTTATTTCATTACGAAATAATGGACAGCATGATACTTACGAACATCATTAACCTTTAACGACAATTACTCTTCATTTCCTGAAATAAAAAAATGCGTTATCTGATTAAAATCTGATTAAAATAACACACACCCACAGAACAATATATAAAAACAACCCAGCTTACAGACTTGCGTTTATTATAAAAAACGTCCGATTCATTGCGCGACTTTGAGAGTTTATCTTACTCGTATATTTATACATGTCTAAAACGAAATGACACCAAAGATTACCGGCCGTGCATTTAAACGTTGCAAAATGTAGACACATGGCGGAAAAGCCTCATATAAAGTTTTGGTTGCTTATCGGTTTTTATCCTAATACAAATACCTCGATTTCTGCGATTCTCCGTTTGAAGATTATTGCGTGTTATTCTCGAAATAGGAGGAAGCACGTAGGATTTAATTTTTTCGTCGAAATATATGACAACTTACTTCTTGAGAACATCACGCCATGTTGACTATTATCCTCGATTTTGTACTGATTGGAACGATTTGTGTTTAATTTCAGTGTTTGGGAGATAGTGAACTTAGAATATTACAAAAAGTGTATAATGGACGCTCATATTACACAAGAAAATGAAAGTGTTTGACTGCGTTTCGTTCGCCTTTACCGTTATGGCTATTACTCCAATCATTGCGGCTGACATCAATCCAATGAGCTGGAAAAACTGGACCGAAGGGATTATAGTGTCTCTATTCCGCTCTCATGGAGAACACTTCTGCGCTCGAACGGATATGTGTGGCAACAACAGATCAACGCAGGCCAGGTTTTCTAATAATTCAGAATGGGCTTCATGCTGTGATGGTTTGTTTTATCTATTAATTTTGTAAATACGTTCATGTGGTGATATGTTCAATTACATAACATTTTATATTACGGAGTTACTTTTTTGCGATTATGTTTTCTATATAGTATACCGACAAAACGATGCAATTCTTACTATGTATTTCAGTCATTTTATTTTCATTATCAGTCTTAATAACACAAAACAAAATTCTAAGCTAAACACATAGCTTTATCAAACTAAATTGTACATTTATATCAATAGCACTACGTGTAGGCGGTAGAAATGTACATAATAATTTGGTTATACATGTACGTCGTAGTTTTTAGTAATATGTTTGCTTATGTTGCTACTTGTTCAACACCGGAAGTACTTTTTTAATATATATCTTAATATAAACAACGTAATTGCTTTATAGATTGCTATTGCGACGATGACTGTTAGTTCTCCGATGACTGCTGTTTCAAGAGCGTGTTCTCCGAGGAACAGCATGAACATGAAGAGTGTCTATAGCCATTTTCGGATCAAAATATTGACATTATGAATCCCAACGTAGCATTTTACATGGTAAACACTTGCAACAAAACGATTAACTGCTCTGATCTTCATCAAAATCCCTGGGGCCCTCTCCTGCCAGTGTTTTCGCCAAGTCGTCAAAAACTCTACATGAATAAGCAATGCGCTACATGTAATGGGGTGAAGGACGGCAAAGAGTGGGATGCTCACGTAGAATTCAATAATCCTAGTCCGTCGGATATTGACACCATCTTCTTCGCCATCAGATTTAGAATTTACAGCAAACTGCCATGCGCATTTCATGTAGGATTTAGGATTTATTTCCAAATACATCGGGGCAGAAATGCCCATGAGTACACAAAAGTATACAAAAGATGTTCTACACATATCAAAGTCAAGGTCATAATAAAACATGCATATTGTTACACAATGTTATGAAGTACAATATATTCTCTATAAAAAATGCAGAGACATCTGAACAAGTGAAATGTTTTACAATCCGGTAATATAGCATTTGTTATATAATACGTAGTACAGACTTTTTTTTTAGCATGTTATGTGTTAGGTGAGAGGTATGTATTTTGGTACTGCTTAAATTATTCATAATATGTTTGGAATGTATTTCTCAATTCGAAAGCTTTTTTAACAAAAATTGCCAGGTTTCTTTTTATTTTACTATAATTGCACTGAAGAAGTTCGATAAATTTCGGTACGTTTGGTCTGACATAGTAATATTTGTTAATGTATTTTTTTCTTAATTCAGTGTAAAGTTGGCATTCAAATAAAAAATGGAATTCGTCCTCTAACTTATGACATATACAACATGTTCTATTTTCGCGAGGGGTAGGTATTGGGTTTTTCCATCTACCAGCTTCTATGCCTAAATTATGTGCAGACATTCTTAATCTTGATAATGCAATCCTACAATTGTCTATATTAACCTGGTATAAATATGGCTGTAACTTTAAAATAGAATACATAGTATATGAACTAGATCGTGTTGACTCGTTTAATTCATTTATCCAATTTTGTAAATATACATATCTGATTTAATCTTTAAGCGCGAGAAGAAACATATCCATGTCCCTAACACCTTGATATATCCACGCATGGGAAACACCTATAGATTGTAATAAAATCTTACCATTATATGCCCATGACTTGGTATTATTATTGTTTTCTACGTTTTCTAACATGGTATTATATACTATTTTTGCATATTTAATTGGTTCCATTTGTAATATTTTACACCAGTTTTTTATAACATTTGTATATTATTATTATTTTATTTTTTTTGTTAATAAACTTTATTTACCTCGTCTATAGGTGCGTGTAGGTCGAGGCCATCCTACTCCATACCTTACAAACATTATGTGTTAGTAGCAATTGAATACAGTTGTGTTAGTATACAGCTAAATGGTTTGCAATTTTATAAACAGAATGCAAGTTTATAAACAGTGTAAAATGTATGCAAGTGTACATAGTAAAAGAAAATCTTTTTTAAAAACACAGAAAAAAAAGCAGCAACTATACTTTCTATATAAGACATTGAACTTTATACATAATATAAATATTTGTACTACACATATCATTGTTTTCTAATAATAATGGTAAATAAAGTGTAGATTTGAAAGGGAAAAAAAGTGAAATCAACACCACAGTGTATAGTTGAAATATTCATTTCAGTGC